>JAWQUT010000714.1:223591-246151 GCA_033807755.1 Ellobium chinense
CATGTCATCCGTCTTCAGTCATGTCCTCCATTGCCACTACTGTGTGCTTTCACTGGAGACTATGACATTCGTCGTCAACTATGTCTTTCTTTTTTCCCACCTCCTACCTCCCTCACCCCACCAAGTGCTTTTACAATAATCATGAAATAATTTTACATATGTGAAATTCTAGCCCCACTGTACTAGTCCTGGATTAATTGGTATAAAATTAAAGTAAACAATAAAGGTTTAAATGCAGTGATAAAATGTTTGTTCATCTGTTAGCAAGGAGAATTACTCAGTCCATAAATAAGAAGTAGACAAAATAAATCCAACAAATATTTGAACGTTCTCAACACACTCCAAAGTCCACTTTACAAAATGAAAAAAAAACCTGTTTCATATCAGTCATCACAACCACAATGTATAGTTGATTCCTTTTTCTTTTTTTTTGGGCTCAGACTTTCTGTGAATCTTAGTATATAGTTTTTCCAATTATTGTGCCTGATATTTATCTCTTTTATCCAGAAATCAAGAAAAAAACTCGAATGAGAGCACGCCTTTTCACTCTCCGAATGTTTGCTACAGTGATGGATTTAGCTGGCGTTCTTGCATTCTTGTAGTAATTGGATCCTTCTTCCACAGGTCATGGATTTATTAACAGCATTTTGTACTTGCCCAATGTGGCTCATTCTCTTCATCTGACATGATGCTTTTTGGCCGTACTTAAAAAGAGTGTTGTGGGTAACAATATCTCCTGAGGTCATGACAAGTGTCAACTTAAGGTCACCTAGTAGTGTACCTCTTCAGAGATTCCAGAGTATAGTGAGCGATTGCCAGAGGTATAGTTGATTCCTACATTTCCGTTCAGAAGTCCCCTAGAACTCTCCTTCCTTTCTCTCTCCCCAATCTTGCTATATCGTCTGGCTGAATGCTGGGACTAGACAGATGCCCCTCACCCTACTTCGCGTTGTGGCTGAGTGCTTTAACTAGTCAGATATGGTGAATAGTGAGCAGTATTTGCATTCCAGCTTGCAGTATGAAAGGCTGTATGTAGCGTGTGAGAGACTGTAGTCAAGTGGATAATGATGTGAGATTATCAGAGAGAGGAAAATCTTCCTGAATCAGCTACAGAAGACAACCGCCAGTGAAGAATGAGAGACAGCAGCAGGAATGATGAGAGATTAATGGAAAGTGTGATTATGGATGAGCAGAATGAAGCAAAAGATTACCTCATCCTCTCTCCTCTTGAGATCAGCTTGCACTTCTTCATACTCCTCCTTTCCCTCATCTTCTGACATGTACCAGCCTGCACAGAAACATATTTACTCATCTATTAACTCATACGTGTGCTACAATTGTAAATACTGCCCATGTGTCAAGCTTTACATTCCCTTTCGTATCTTTTTTCCACATGAAAGTTGCTGACTATTTTCTTACTCTTTCAGCCCCCAGCACTGAGACAATCAGTCCTTTAGAAAATAAATGGGTGTCACCAAGAGCTGAGGTAATTTTGCATGTGTTCTGTTCTAGATAACAAGCACTGACAGAGTGACAGACACCCTTAAAATCAAGAGCAAACCGTCCCCTAAAAGCCAGTTTCATATATCATGATCTTGGCAAACTTTACAGGAGACAAAAACTCATTAAATCAGTTCTGATGGAGGTTATGGGTGGTTTAAATTGAAAAAGCATTTAGTTTTCTTATAGCGCCTCACCCCCGAAGAGCTCAAGGTGCTTTACATCGCAAAAATTCGCATACATTTCTTTCAAACACCAGACATATTACAAGCATAAACATGCACACTCACTCGTACTTATTTCACAATATTGATGTACATTTCAAAATTATTCTTGATAGAGCAGGCATTCCAAATACGGACTGCAGTAGCTACTTTGACAAGTACTTTACAAATAGATGTGTTTTTAACTGGCATTTGAATGATTCAAAACTGGAAGAATTTCTAATATTTCTAACATTTGGTGGATAACAATAAACATACTGTAGTGTTTTCTCATCATACACTACAAAGTTGCTGAATCACAAGGTCAGCAAGGTAATATGACTCACTATGTATACTAGTCCTTAGTTATAAGAAATCCTGTATTCTGCTTGCAATGCGCTGTGCCTCAAGTAAACACTGCATTAAGAGAATATTGATTTCAGAAGAGAAATACATGTACATGATGTATTGTGCATTCAAACACACATTCACAAGGAAAGCCATACACAGATACTTGTTATACTGAACACATTTATTAATTCATTATATCAAAGTCTGTTAAAAGTTGGAGGAGAGAGAGAAAGAGAGAGAGAGAGAGAGAGAGAGAGAGAGAGAGAGAGAGAGAGAACAGACTGATTGAAGACTGAGTTTGTGTTTTACGGCGTGTCAGCACGATTACGGCTATATTACGCCCTCATGGTTACTGTGAACGTTTTTAAGTAGAATTTTCCTATCAATTTTGCCTGAACAGCGGCCGCTAGGCCTACTCAGAGAGAATAAATATGAAAGGCAATATCTAAAGATAAACAGTCTCCATATGACTGAACATTTCATAGAGAAATGATTCAAGCTGTTCCAACTTTTATTCACATATCATGATCAATTATTGCCATTAAATCACTTTCTTTAACAGGAGAACAGTTGCATTCCTTCATTTTTTCATGAAAGCAGACTGTATTTGTTGACTCCATGTAATTTCCAGACTTAAAAACAATAACGACAATTTTCCATGATTTTTCCAGATTTTTCAAGTCCAATGAAAATCCTGACCAATGGCTCCAGTGCATAATATTATCAAGATTAATATTTAGCATAACATTCCAGCCACCTACCTTCTCTCAGCATCTTGAGTCCAAACACGGCAAACAGAGCAGATGATGCATAGTAGGTAAGAGCCCGAGGGATCACTGTGGCCGCGTACCCAACAATGGCTGAAAAGAGTGAAATAGAACAACAGTTCCACACTTGAAGATAAAAACAGAACATACCATTTCTCATCCATCAAGTCTGAGATGTCCTCTCTTAATCTCGGATAAGATTGCTAACATTTTTTGCAGGAGAATTCCATTTCCCACCATTTAGAAAACCATGTGACCCCATGATTTGTCTACAAAGTTACATCATTCCATTCATATCTTGAAAGTATTCATCACCAAAACACTGGCCCATTGAGGAGTAAAATGTACACTCTGTTTACATTGATAGAATTCAATACATGCCATAGTATTCGTGGGCAACAGCTCAGTGTGGATGTCCAGGGATGTGAGGAGCTGACAAAATCTAAATCTATAATAATTAATACAGTAGTGATTTCTTTATAACTAGCTGAAGTATCCCGGCGCTGCCAGGAAGGAGGAGGAGGAGGAGGAGGAGGAGGGAGGAATCTGTAGCATCGGTGAACTATCATGTCCCCCCCCTCCATCTGAAGCATTACAGCAGCTGTGATTCCCACCTATGAATATTCCCATGAACGCAAATTTGGATAATGTCACCCGCTGGAGAAATATAAGTTTGTTTCGTTTCCAGGCCCTAACATAAAAAGCGATGACATCACGCTTAAACAGTGTGGCGGCGCGGTATCTACGTGGGTCTGGTTATGACACAAAGGAAATTTAATAAAATACTTAGCGATACTTAAATGCATCCTTGTAGCGTACTGAGAGTAAAAGAAAGGCACATAGAAAGTTTCAAGTCGATTCGAACAGCAGTAACGACACTATGCCACTATGATTATGTTACTAAATGAGGAACGGAATCCTCACTTGTGTTTCTATATGATGAACTGATTCCAGTCAGAGCACTGATGAAGATTGCCATGACATTGACTGGCCACTTGACCGTGGCTGACCTTGGTTCATCATCATCATCATCAATGCCTTTCACCCCTAGCAGGGTATAGGCCACGTACAAGCGAATTCCATCTTTCCCTGTCTTGAGCCATCTTTCCAAGCTCATTCCAAGTGAGCTTCATTTCTCGCATGACCCTTTCCGTGCATCGTTTCCATGTCTCCCGTGGCCTACCCCTGCCTCGTGTTCCTTGTGGGTTCCATTGCAGTGATTGCCTGGTGATGTTTCCACTAGGTTTTCTGAGGGTGTGTCCAATCCAGCGCCATTTACGGAGTCCAATTTCTACCTCTATTTCCTTTTGTCCTGTTCTTGCCCATAGCTCTTCGTTTCGTATCTTGTCTTGCCACTTTGTTTTTAGAATACTCCTCAAGCATCTGTTGCTGAATGTCTGGACTTTGTTCATTACTGTCTTTGTTGTCTTCCAGGTTTCACAGCCATAGAGGAGCACTGATTTGACATTTGAATTGAAAAGCCGGATCTTGGTACGCTGTGAGATGTTGCTTGCCTTCCAGACCTTTGATAGTTGATTAAATGCATTCCTTGCTTTTTGACCTTGGTTAGTAATCAATATATGACCATAGTGCTCTCTACTGTTCATTCCTGCTGTATTTAGCACAGATATCCACAGGACTGGGCACACAACTGCCTGCTAGACACCGCATTCAATGCCTGCTAGACACAGCATTCAATGCCTGCTAGACACCGCATTCAATGCCTGCTAGAGACCGCATTCAATGCCTGCTAGAGACCGCATTCAATGCCTGCTAGACACCGCATTCAATGCCTGCTAGACACCGCATTCAATGCCTAGACACCGCATTCAATGCCTGCTAGACACCGCATTCAATGCCTGCTAGACACTGCATTCAATATACAAATGGGAGGCAAACTGAACTTTCAATTCCATATTTCTCACATTCAAACTTCTCTCTAATATTATAATCAAATATAAAAGAAGATTTAGGGATTTGTGAACTTTTTCACAATAGCTTCCAATTCATACAAATGGTTTTCTTTAAAATACAACTGTAATTTTATTTTACCTGAGAGGGATTTCAGACGGACCTTGAATGACAAATAATTTTAGATGTCCAAGAATTCTCCCGATAGTAGTTTCCAAGCAAATGATAGTTACTTGTTATGAGAAAAAGACAACTGATCAGAAAAGAAAGGTAAGGAAAGGAATTCTCTCATTAGACAGAAATTCATACAGTGCAGTCAGTGAGGATCCCTATGAGAAGAGTGTGGTAGAGATGTGTTACGGAGAGAGAGTTCACTCACCAGAGAGAAAAGTCATCACAAACAGTGCAGTGAGGGCCCCCATGAGAACAGTCAGACGAGAGTGGGTCATGGCCATGATAGCTGCAATGAAGAAAGTTTTGTCTCCAATCTCGGACACAATGATGACTGACAGGGAGGCCACAAATCCATGGACAAACCCTGCGTTGCCTTTGGTCACTTTCTGGACTGATATCTCCTTGTCGTTATCTCCTTTAGCAATCTCCTCCACCTAACATGGACAAATAGAAGAAGAACTACACATAGAACAAATGACAAGACTCAAACACGGAACAATGCAAGCTGGCAATTCAAACATGGAACATCACACTGGCAAATAAATCCAGAGAATCTGCTTCACCCTCCTTTCTCCACCCTATTCCCAGGATATATCTTCAGTGTGGCCTTGCGGTTTGTGAGTCACACTCAGAAACTGAAGACTTTCAAGTCTGAGGTTTATGTCTTTGACTCGCGAGCTGGGCGGTTTATGTTGTAGTGTCCTTGGGAAAGACATTTCACTTCCATTTCCTCATTCAACTCAGGTGTAAATGAGTACAGTCGAGTCCATATATGTCGAAACCGGATACCTCCAATTATTTATTAGTCGAAATAAAAAGAAATTATAGTTTTTTTTCCTTCTTTGCGTCTATTAATTATCCTTGCATAAGACGAAGTAATTAATGCCCATTTCTGATTAGTCCAACTGCTCAGAGCTGCCACAGGGCAAAATCACCTCCTGGCGTCTTCCCCGCGTGGTACTAAACAACGCCGACGGCTTGAAAAACAAACAAGACGGTGCCGCGGATAGAGAGAGGCAATAAAACTGGACACTGCGAGTGCCATTACCGCAGCACAATAAGTAGGGCGTGTGTATTACACCACCGCTGATAAGACAGTAGGGGGAAGAGAATGCGGGAGGGCTCGGCGGTGCTGAAAAATCGATCGATAATTAAACATCTCGGCAGCAGTGTATACATACAGCATAACGCATCTGCTCCATTGCACTGTGACGGTAAATAAACAAGAGGCTGCCCTCGTGACCTCCCCAGTGTGCTCGCTCGCTCGCGTACGGTTGACTCATCTTTATCATTTTCAACTTGAATTATTGAATTTGTCCTCTACATAATGGCTTCCTCTAATCTTGTAAAGAGAAACCTCAAGACTCTTTCCATTGAGTCGAATATTAACATGCTCCAGGAAATCGACAGAGGTGCGATGTCGAAGAATGTCATAGCTGAGAAATATGGCGTTCCCGTTCGCACGCTTTCTACGATCACCGGGAACAAGTGGAAAAAGCGGCGGCCTCTTCATCTATTAAGCTACTACTCAGAGCGATTTCTTAGAAAAAGAAATAATCCCATTTAAAATACTGTACTTCCCCAATATGCCATCTTTAGTTACATCCCCTGTTGAATTACCCTCATGACCTCCCCTCGCTCGCATACGGTTGACCCGCCTTGGAAATCGTTAGTCGAATCCTGATTTCTCCAACTCATTGGAGTCTGAGGTTTATGAATTGGAGCGAATTGGAGTTAAGCAGACTCGACTGTACATGGTTTTAGAGCAGGGGGGACCAGGGCGCTGCACCACTGGCGACCAGTAATGACTTTGTTATGTATTTCATTTGTAATATCATGTATTTTCATGTATCTATGATGTATAATATTATATGTGTTTGTATTATGAATGAGATGTGTAACACTGTATGACATTGTAAAACAATTTCCCTATGAGGTAAATAAAGTCTCTCTCTTGGGATCATGGCAAAAAGTTCCAATTACCCGAGATGAATTTATCATTTTAACAACAGCAGTACATGGAACTTTATATCGCTGTAGCACTTTTATCTCCACAGTGGATAGAAATTTAGACAAAATAATAAGATACTTCTCTGATTCAAGAACCAGGCTATTAATAAGTGGTTTGGCACTATGCAGAAGAACAGCGACAGGATTTTTACTTCTGTGTCGTCACTAATCCATTCACATTAAAGAAAACCAAGGTGCACAACTTTGAATAATGAGCATAATTTTACTATGCACAAAGAACAAAAAAAAAATAAAAAACTTTTTCTATGAGGTATTTTCAGACGGGTGTTACACCACGTGATCTAGGGATTGCTAGGATATTTTGATAAGTGACGAGTAATCATACATGAACAGAGAATGTAAACAAACCAACGTGTGAGCAAGATTTCCTAGGTCACGTGATGGAGCTGAAAATACCTAATTGAAAATAACAAATCAAATAAACCGAGATCAAATTAGCTCAACTCCATTGTATTTAGGGACCTGATAGCTAAATTATAAAATCTATAGACTTTCTATGGCTTCCTAGTGTCCTGGACAATTTTACGACTTTTCAAGGCTCTTTGAGAGCTTGCATGAACTTTGTTTCATTATTCCTACCTTTGACTTCTCCTCCCTATCAGCATCCTTGGGCTTGTCCTCCTTGCTGTTGGAATCTTGGGCCACATGAAGAAGCTGGCGGCGAGCTGGCAGGGATTGAGAGATAGACTCATGTGAAGCTTGATGTGCATGTCCTGCCTCCACTGTCAGGATTAGTGTGCCCAGCAACATCAACATGATAAGGATCACAGTCACACAGCTCCAAACATCTTTGTGTAGGATCTTCATTGTAAACTGCACAATGATATGTATCAGCTGAGTAAAGCTGCGCCAAGAATTCTTCAATATCAAATATCATCTATAGGTAGACATTGTATGATGATAATGTGTCTCTCTGAAGACTTATACAACTGTTGGCAAATTTCACTTGTCCAAGCTTATTCAGGCAAGACTGTGCCAATAATCCACCAGTCAGGTGTCAACACAAACTCAAGTTCTTATTCACAGTTTCTGTCTCATCATCCTGCAGTCAAAAAGCAGAAACAAAAAGACTTAGAATTTCATGGACTATCTACAGTACAGTCACAGATTGCAGAATAAGAGTTGGTTTATAAATTATGGCTCTCAAAGTCACTCAACAGAATACAGCGCAGAGACTTTTAGTTTATGGTATCACTTTACAAAAGAATGTTCTGAATGTGGAAATTTCCAGAGATAAATATTGCAATATTTTTCAGTTCTTTTCAGAGACAAGGCTGCATGCTGAATTTCATTTCTAATTTGAGCTAGGAAGCATCACCAGTAAACTTTGTTCAAAGTTAACAAGCTATTTCTTAGAGCAGAGCCAATATCATAAACACACATTCAGTATAGCAAACTTCACTTAATACCAAAGCATAGTTCAACAGTTCTCAAATTTCAAAGTTTGTCGTCGTGTTCTTCAGATCGTGACATCCTTTAAGGCCAATGCGATGGATTGACTTTTCTGTTGCATGTAGATCCAGACCTTACATGTAGTCTGATAACTATGCACTCACAGCTCAGTAAGAAAATTCTTCAATATCAATCAAATTATTGAAACAGTTATACAAAAGTTTTTAGAACACACAAGAGATGCCCAACCAAGTTTATTTAAAGACTGAAAAACAGCAAAGAGCTGCAACCATTCCCGACCCCCAAATTGCCATCTCTTGTCTACCAGTGGAAACTGGTGATTCTTATGTTAGATTTAGCACAAATAATAAATACTTCATAGCCTCAAGTGTGAGACAAGGTGCAACATTTAATCTAAAACATCAGCAATGTCGGCTCTTGATCCCTGCCATGCCACAAAGTATAAAAATCAAATAGGAATCATTTGTTGGTCTCATGAATGTTATCATTGAAAACAATGGCACCTTCCTGGAAATAAGAATTACTTTATTATCCATAACACGGTTTGGCTGCAGTACGCACATTCACATTAATAGTAATAACAGTACTTATACGAGATCAGGACATAGCAAAAGACAATAACACTCTTCGCACACATCCAGACGTCCACAAACATGACACACATAAAATTTGGCGGTCATCATCACAACAGAAAAACCACTCATTCGGCAACTCGTCCTCTCACCCAATAAAGCTTAATGTGCATTGTGCTTCACATAGGATTTCCAATTTGTACAACACATTTTGTTTTTTCAATTACTGTGACCGAGAGTCTCCCACCACTCGGAATGAATTTGGCACAAAGAAATTTCGGTATCTCTCTGTTCTACTCGATTGAGACAAAAGTCTGCCACTCCGTACTGATGTTTTATATCTATAGAAGGGGGGATGTTCAGTGTCAGAGAGGATTTTCTTTACTTTTTCGATGGTTGCTTTTATGTATAGCTCATCAATAGATGGTAAGGTGGTATTTATTATTTTTTTCTGCTTTTTTGATAATAATGCGATTCATCTTGTTCTTATCACTGTTTGTGATGTTGCCGGCCCAGCATGCTACACCAAAAGTAAATATACTTTAAAGGGTTGAGGTATAGAGCAATTGGATGAGATAATTGTGCATCTTAAAATATCTGAGCCTGTGAATAAAATATAGACGCTGGTTTGCTTTTTTATTAATCTCTTCAGTATGGTGGTGCCACAGAAGTCCACTGTCAACTGTGACCCCTAAGTAATTATATTTTGCAACAATTTCCACATTCTGATCATTGACTGTCAGAGGTGTTACAGGACTCTTCTTCACACGAAAATCAATTACCATTTCCTTAGTCTTACTTACATTGAGAAGTAGGAAATTGTCTTCACACCACTGGCTAAACTTTGTAATCTGATTAAAATAATTTTCTTCGTTGCCTGATATCAGATCGACAATAGATGTGTTGTATGCAAATTTAATTATTGGGATGTTATCGAACCATCTTCGGCAATCATTGGTGTAGGTGGCATGCATGACAGGTCATAATACACATCTTTGTATATAATCCATATCATGCACAGCACATTAACCTCCATTTTCAGAACGCAGATATTGATATCAAATTGATAACATTCAAAACTTGCAATGACAGGAGAAACAATCAAAAATTTACTGCAACCAGGTCACCTCCTGTGCTTTAAGGAGCTCATTGTGCAAAAGTGAAAAGATCCACTGAGCAGACTTACAACTGAGAAGGCTGTCATGGCAGCTGATTGGAGAGATGCAGATGGGATGAGAGACAGAATGGCTGAAAAACATGTTTGTTTTAAGCATTTCTTATTTTTTGATGATCTGGCCTCACCAAAGGGCGCAAAACTTGATCTGAATAAAATTTGCATATAATCATGTGATAGACTGGGTTATATTTGGCACAATGTGTACTGTGACGGTCCAAACTGCCTGTCATGACAATACAATCCACTTACTGGAACAGCCAAGGAAGTGACCCCTCTGAAGTTATATGATGTAGACAAACAAAAATGGCGATTATCCTTATGTTCCTTGTTTCGTCTTTCAATTCATAAACAATCCGGTAATGGTCCCGAGCAATGCTTTTTCAGCAATATAGGGGAAAAAACAGCCCGACAGAAAAAGCTGGCCACTTTCCCATGACCTTGTACATGTAAACAAACAGCCTTCTGTGTGTGGATTTTGTCATGCGCTGTTTCTCAATCATCCCTCACATATGACTATGATTTGCATTCAGTGAAGTTACTTCTATTCATGTTCTGACTTATTATGGCTGAATCTAGATGTAGGAGAAGTAGACGAATTTTCGAATTGTGGGAATATATTCAAGATATCATTGAGCCTGCAAGCCAGTGGCCTAAAAAAATATGTGTATTATTTTGGTGTCAAGGCATAAAACACTGGGACCAAATTTTGTTAGCCGCTTTTGTGTATGTAAATGGCTTAGATCCCATACTTGTTATGGAATGGATCCATTTAAAAAAGATTTGCCGAGACAAAAGCGAAGAAACTCACTTTGAAAATCTATTTAAATACTTTAAAGAAGGACATCATGCCCATTCCCTATACGCCTGGAATAATTCTGCACACCGATACAAATACAGTGGAACCCGCTTAAGCGGGACAGCTCCGTTCCCGACGAATCATCCCTCTTAAGTGGGCGTCCCGCTTAGGCAGACTATCCATTATAAAGTGATTTCTTAGCTAGTTTGTGCGTTTCATTCAAGTTAAGGGATATCATTACTTGTTGCTAGTGAGATGTGACAACGGAGTCAGATTTAAATTGTAACCGTACTGTTTAAAATATACTTATTGCCGCCTAACTGCATTTTCAGTAGACTTGCAGAGCATATTATTAGTCATTCTTTGAGGGGGAACGGGATTTCTGGTTGGCTTCAAAGAAGCACCTAAGCCTTCTCACAACTCTCCTTTGAAAAATATAAAACAATTTCTTGTAAAGACCGAGACATGTCTACATCAGAGGGAGAGAAATAATACGTTAAAATAAAACTGGAGAGAATATGAAAGATCTAACATCTCTGAAGTTGAGATGTTCGCCACCCCCCATTCAAGTGATCGAAAATAATTTGGGATCAAATTAATTTACATGATTGTAAACACCGGCAAAGATAAGCGTCACACTTCTCGCTCCACATCTGGCCAGAGCGTGACGCGAGCAGCATGTGTCAAAAAGCCTTTACGCAACACGAATGATGGTCATGCCTATGTGAACGACACCCTGGCTGAGTGTTGTGCAAAAGCACAGGTAAGGCTCGTAAGTGTCAATCACTGCCTGAGCTGAAGAAAGGATAAAGTGTGGCTGACAGGGGGCGGGGCTTACTTAATCTTGATCCGTTGATGCTTGCGTGGGTTAAATGACCAGCGGCTTGGTTGTCCGCTCTGATTCGACCATGCGTGCGCGGTATTTTTAACTGCGAATCCTTACTTTTATGATATCCAATGCCTCAAGGATACTGTTTTATTTAACCTGGTTAATTAGTTAATAGTGGAGAATTTTCTTTGACATTGTCATCAGGCTAAATATGATAGATCTAGTCTAGTCTAGATCTACATGCAACAAAGAAGTCAATAGCAGTGGCCTTAAATGACATAATATTCCCAAGAACATGGCTTGTGAAAACACAAACTCTCAAGCGACAAACGTTTAAATTAAAGCTAAGAACATTGGCTGTACGGTAGAGTGTACGGAATGGAATTTGAAATGAAATGAAAGCAACTTCTCTCATTTGGACATCATTTAACAATGAAGCATTTTTCTTTTCATTACATATTTTTGAACCCATTCTCCCGCGAATCGTTAAGGTCGTGAAACTCGACCACCCAAACTCAAAGCTAAACTACTGCTACTAAGACTTCTATTTGAGTCTTGACAAATGACCGTCCGTGAGTCGTGACTGCAGGGAGTCGTGACAACTGACACGACTCATGAAACATATTCGCTGGACACCAAAGAACACTATGTAGAGTGCAGAGCTGTTTACAAGAAATGCCACACGGATGAACACTCAGGAATCAGCCTACCAAACAGGACTCCAGACTCAGAAGTTATCAAATAATTCTCAACACATTTGTGTCAATCATTTGCTTCCTGACAACATGACACGCACTCCGAAAAGTTATGTCCCTTCTCTATAATATGGTCACGTGACAAATTTAAGTACTATGCATGTTAACAGAACAAACTATAAATTTGTGTATAAGTATAGTTATGTATTTTTATAAAGCTTTAAAAATGAGCTTAAAAATCAATCAAAATGAAGCCTGTGAAATAATTATCTTAGCTGTTTTGTTACTTCTAACAGACTTATTTCTGTCTCATTATTAGAACAATGATTATTCCGTTAATCCACACCTGTCCATTTTATAAGGAAACCAAATTATTTGTTTATATTGTTATTTTATGGGATAAATTAAATCATTCCTTCTCAATCAAGTCAAAGTTACATTATTACTTTTGAAATCTTAAATTAGGAAAAGCAAGAAAAAGTGTGTTGTGCCCATTTTTTTGTTCGTTTTTGTTGATGTAGTAATTCGAACAAATACAGATCCCTGCAAGGTAAACATTCACACAAAAAATGGGCGTGCCTTTTTATTGTTCATCGCTATGCAAGTTTTATTACTTCATTTATAGCTGAGATTCGAGTCAGCAGTGCAAGGAATTCGAGCAGTATGGAGCCCCTGAGAAAACCAGATCAGAGCTGGCCAGAACTGACCGGAAAGGTGAGTGATTTGCTTGATTTAGATTTAGTCTAGATCTAGTCTAAGATAGTAGTCTAGGATTTGTCTAGTTTGTTTACGCGATTGAACTGCTGGATTGAGTTAATAAAGAGGGGAACGGGTCCTGAGGGCGATTTTCCAGTTGCCACATTTTTTTTTTAAATTTAGCTAGTCTATCTTTTTTTTTTTTTTGCAATTCGAATTAGTCTAGATCTAGTGAAAGACAGTGAAATAAGATCATGTTTATTCCTTGGTTGCTATGAAACGGTCACCATCTTGAATCTTTACATGAAAAATACAGTATGTCATTTTCAATAACTATCTCCTCCGTCAAATGAAAAGCTGTCCATTCGAAATTTTACACAAACATGTCCACAGATACTCTCTCAACACTAATAGAGAGCTTTTTTTGATATCCTGATAAAATGTTATTTTACACAGCTTCAAAACAGGGGTTCCACTGTTAACTACTTTTCACAATTTTTTGACAAAACCACCACGAAGTTCATAAAATTTGAAAAAGTAACCCAAATATCTCTACTACTATTTAGCACACATTTGGAGTTGTTATATAAAAAAAATTACTTAGATTGGTCCAGAAATAACGATGGAGATAGGAAATTTTTTATAAAAAATATAGTTTTGAGAAATTGGCCATCAAAAGTTTCAAGTGTGACGAGACAAAGCTTCAGTCACCATCTCTAGATGCATTTTTTAGATTAAAAAATGGATTTTTGTGCAGTCAGCAACACTTTATCTGGATTCTAGACATGTCAAAGTACCTAACAATAGCAAAACCCTGATTTCGATAAGTTCACTCCAAAACCTCATTTTTAGAACCCCCCCCNNCCCCCCCCAAAACAGTTAAAGGAGGACATGCACATCAAAAATAATGTTCCGTTTTTCAACACTTTTTCTCTCTACAAATTATCAATAGTGCCCACTAAGTAAATTTTGCAAAGAAAGAGCATCGTTCTGTTAGCGTGCGCGTATATGATGCAATAAGAAAAGCTCGAGTTATCAGGGTTTGAGCCTTGCGTCCAGAATTATTCCCCTTCCGTGATCAGCAGAAACCTGTGGCAAAAACAATGACGTCATTTAAGTTCCAGCAGCTACAGACATCTCTATTTGACAATGTTATAAAAACATAATGTTTTATATATATATATATATATATATATATATATATATATATATTCAATTTTTAATTAAGGTTCTGATCATCCAGATTCAAACATAAAGTTTGATAGTGTAAACCAGAAAAAGTATTCTGCATTTGTATGGCCTCAGAATGATTTTGTTTGACATAAAAATGTACTGTTCACAGAGCAATTAAAACATTCATACCAACATGCTATCACCCTTCCGCAGAGCACTGGCTAGACAGCTTGGCCATGTGGCTAGAACGTATTTGATATAAGCTTAGGCCTATGGCTGCCATGCGTACAGTGGGCCAGTGGGTGTAACAATGCGCACTTTGGATAATATAAGTAATATAACCCTGTGGGTTGTCTGGGGCCAGCAGAGTTGATCTATCATTATGACATACCTGGAAAGACTGTTTTACTGGAATAGGAGGGTATCGTATGATTTAATAATGGTCTGTAGGACGGTGCAGTCTTCCTTTAATCTGACTAGACTACAGCTGTATAACTACTACTAGGCTATTACAATTCTAATCTTCTTATTAATAGACTAGTCGCCGATCACACAGCAGTGGATTGGTTGGGGGTAGGAGGAGAAATTCCTAATAAGACTCACACATGATGCTCCTCTCTTGGTGGACACAAGGATGGGAGACTCCTGCAACTGGTGCTCCAGTTTTAATGGACATCAGAGTTAACAGGTTAAAGTTATGGGTAGGGTTAAGGGCAGGGTTATGGTTATTAGACTAGTAGGCAAGAGTTCCGATAAGGGGTGTGAGTCTCATTCACAATTCCTTCCAGGGTGAGGTCTTAAAATAAGAGATGAGGAATGAGAGAAAAGGCAGTGTTTTCAGAATGTGCAATAAAATTGTATTATCCGCCCTTGAAATTTTAAAGTCCCTCTCAAAAATTCATTGAACATACGGCAGTCCTCCTTTATTTCCTGCACAGAAACTGAAAAGAATTGGAGAAAAATCCAGTATCCCCCTCAAAATTTATCCCTGCCCAAATTTAAAGCGAGGAGAGAAATATCCCCCCCCCNCCCCCCCCAACCTTTTCACCCCACCCATGACCTGGAGAAAACACAGAAGAGGAGATCTAGAAGGTTAACAGAAAAAGTTGGAAATAAGGGATGGAAAAAGTCCAAAACTGAATATCCTGGTGGGACACGTTTTCATCACCCTACAAAAAAATTATTGAAGAGAACACTTTCCTACCAGAAAAAAAAAATATGAAAACATGCTGTAGCATGAAACAGTAGCCAGTCTTTTAGCAGAGTAGATGATTTTCTACAGCAACCTTGCCACCTCTTTTAAAATTGGGGTGACATGATGTCACTGAAATTATAGCCTCCGTACTGTATTGCTTCATCCCTTGTTTTTACAAATTATGTCAAAACTCATGTACAAATATTCTAAAATTGTGCAGAGAAACTTTAAGATGTTTGAACTTCTATCTTGAAAAGTTGGACAGGAGATGAATATCCAGGGTTTGATACCAATGCAAAAATTCTTACATTTCATAACTATTCTCCTGTATTTTGCTTTCCAACGATGGCATACTTCTCAATGCTGCATGCATGGAAAGAAGAATGCACCTTCAGGCAGAGTCATGACGAGATTAAACTAAGCCTGCAGAAAGTAATGGGGGAAAGAAAAAAAGAAAGTGATCCTGTCAGCTTTCCATAGTCTGTTCTAAGCCTAGTGACCTGACTGACTGACCTCTGCTCTCCTGTCTCTTGGACGAGCAGATGCCAAGAAAATCTGTTGTACTTGATTCTGACATTGTCAAAAAGGGCTCAGGAGTTGGAGACAAATATAATCTTATCATGTACAAATAGTGTGTTGCAATTTCAGAAGAGGAAAGAATAGAGAGAGAGAGAGAGTTTAATGTTGGCAGGAAAAAAGGTGAAAAATTTACCTCAGCCCAGAGCACAATATATCCTTCTTCCACCATGCTGAAAATGATGTTCAGATGAGAGGTGTGCGATTAAGTCATATAGTTTATACTCATGAGTCATATGTAGTAATGGTTGGATGAGACTTCCAACTGGGATTGTAGTCAATACTTAAATGAACCACTGAAACTCATCTTGAGATAAGCCAGTATGGAATTATGTTAACCCCTTGCTGCCTCTTTGGGCAGGACTGACGTGAGCATTCATCATTAAGAATATACTCAATCTTTTGATTGTCCATACTCAATCTTTTGATTGTCCATACTCAGTCTTTTGATTGTCCATACTCAATCTTTCGACTCTCCAAGGAAATTGGCCCAGATATGTTAGAAAATCACCAGTGAAGTTAGGGTGATGTTAGGGCTTTTTACGGGGTGTTATGAAGATTGCATACCATAATCTGTAATTCTAAAAGTTTTGTTAAATGTTGGTTGATTTTACTCATTTTCTGACACCCCTTGAACTGAGGAAGTCACTATTCCTTTTTCATCATCAGACGTTCCAAGAAGCTGCTGAAGCAATCAAGAAGGACCGTCCTGATGTACAGGTAAGAACTTTCTTTCGACCTGCTTCTTACCACATCATACGTTGCCTCCTGATGAGGATGGCAATGGCATCACCTGCTTATACCTACTGTGGACATTGCGCTTTTAAACTAGTAATACTATAGTATTACTTTTCTAATGTATGGAGCCTCATCAATGATTCATTTGGAAGAGATTCAAGTTCCTGTTTTTAGAAACTTTCATTGTTTCTCATCAGGTTTTCCATGGTGGAAACAAACTAATATTGATTTGATCTGAGAGTCAGAAACCAGTTGGTGCTGAATTTTCTGTGAGCCTCGACCGAATAAATTAAAATTATAAATGTAGAAAGTGAAGAGTAATGAGTCAGCTGTTAAAAGTGACATTTATCATCAGAGGATTTAGTTGAATGCAGTAGTAATAGGATAACAGATCTAAATTATCCACAGCAGAGGCACAGCATTCACATCTTGGGCATTTACAGGATTTTGTTTATTGACCAGTCAAGATCTATACACTTTCTCACATATGATTTTGAGCCCATAGACTCTTTCAGTTTGTATTTTAAGCCCATTAGTTTTAATTTTAATTGATTAAACACTGTTTACAAATCTGAAATCTTGATTCTTTCAACTTTTCTTGGTCATTTGAGAGAGTCTATAAAGAAGGATAGATAAGGATAGAGTTAACATATTTCCAATAAAGTCTCATTCATTTGACAACCCTGGCCTAGGTATGAAAGAGGATGCCATCTATGAACAAGACAAAGTCAGTGATGTATCTGAAACAAGCATTGCTCTAATCACTTAGCTTATTGCAGTGTACTAGTCAAAAGATTCACTCAAAACTAATCAATTTTATAAAGGAATGCCGGTTTGGATCATACTCATTACAATGTGATGATGATAAACAAATCAATTTACTTATCATTGCCAAAAGTGACCTTGAACTTGCTTAGTGCAAAGTTCACAGGACCAGTGAAATTTTTTCATGGTATACAAGGAGTCTAAAATAATTTTCTATTTTCCAGTACTTTTTGTTTCTGAAAATTAACTATGGTGCATACCGAGACAATTTGGCAAAGAAAGAGCATCATTCTGTACTGCACGCGTGTATAATATGACACAATAAAAAGAGCTGGAGTGACCAGGATTTGCCCTTTGGTCCAGAGTTATTACCCTTTCCCGAACAGCAGCGGCTTCTGGCAAAAATGATGACATCACAGAAGTTCCAACAAGTACAGACACCTCTATCTGATAATACTGTAATATCATTCGGCCTTCAATTAAGTTTTTGGTCATCCAAATTCAAAAGTAAAGTTTGACCATGTAAGTATAACCGGGTGGCAAGGTATATAGTACAGGTATAATACTTTCTCTTATATTTAAGGGGGAGGAAGATGAGCTTAGTCTGATAATTTTTCAGATGTTACATATTATTTTAAGGATGTGTGTCACCAGGGATTTTACCAAATTACTAAGAATTATCAATTTTTGAAAAGAAGGGCCGAAAAAACCTACACTAGAAAATTTCTGTCCCTGCCGGGGATCGAACCAGGGTCTCTCAGCTTGCAAGTCTGAACGTGTTACCAGACCACTACACTACAGGGACGCTAACTTCACAGCAATTTAATTTTAAATACTGTACCTACTGCCTGAATCGGTCCCTAACTTCCACCTAGTGTTCACCCGTGACCCTAACACTAACAATAACACACTTCCCGACTGCTCACATAAGCCAGGTAAAGTATTATGCATGGTTATTGCCTCAGCACGATTTTGTTTGACACAGCTGCCGTCTACAATGTAATTAAAAGATTCATACCAATGTGTTATCACTCGTCCACAGAGCACTGGCTGGACAGCTTGATCGTGCGGGTAGAACAAATTTGACGTGAGCTGACGGTCGCCATGCGCGCAGTCGGTGTATGAATTCGGACTTTACAGAATGTAACTCAGTAGGTTGTCTGGGGCAGGCAGAAGCATTATATCATATTGACAGACACTTGAAAGACTGTTCTAATGGAATAACAGGCAATCGTTTGATTTAATATGGTCTGTAGGACGATGCAACTTTCCTTTAAGCATATTTTAGATTATCAGTGATAACGAAAATTCTGTCACTTTCAAAACTACTTCTGTGTCTCATAAGCCATGTGTCAAAAGTTTATGACAAATGGAATATGAAGTACACTTCAGCAGAAGAAGTCCTCGATGCAAAAGACTCATATTAGAAGATATCTGTTCATTTTTTTCATAGTATGATCGTACTTCATACTTCCACATCATATGCATGTCATTAAACAGGTGGTTAAAGTAGAGAACACACTGTGGCACTGGCAGGAATACATTCACCGTCGCACTTTGAAAGATGTTTGGTGTAAACTTGATGCCAAACCTCAGAGTCAGAGTCAGACATTCCTAATGAAAAACTTGTTGTAGATCTTCTCTCTGGTAACTGAGTCCTCTCTCTGGTAACTGAGTCCTCTCTCTCGTAACGGAGTCCTCTCTCTGGTAACTGAGTCCTCTCTCTCGTAACTGAGTCCTCTCTCTCGTAACTGAGTCCTCTCTCTGGTAACTAAGTCCTCTCTCTGGGAGCTGAGTCCTCTCTCTGGTAACTGACCCATTACTCCCCTCCTACCTCCTCCCCCCCCCTCCTCCAAATCCCATATATCACTAGCCCCCTATATTGTTTGTAGTTTTCTATTGCACGGATCAGAAAGGCTCAGCTGCATTTTATTAATAAATTTTACCCCGCATCCCATTGTGTATCATCTGCCAACACTTTAGTTTTCAAATCTTGTGGTTAACCAACACGGACAGCCGTACAACTTCTCACATGGGAAAACTACAACATCTTTTTGGAATTCAGCCAATTAGTTTTCATCTCTAGAAAGGGGAGAGGAAATAAGTGGATGAACAGTGAGCTCCAATTATTAGCTGTGCACATGATGGGCACAGTAAGCTGTGATTGTCCCAGATTTTTTTTTGTAGGAGACTAGAGGAATCTGATAAATTTCTTTGATGTGCAAGTGACAATTTCTGAACTTTCCATCAGGTGCAGCAATTACCTGAAGGCTCAATGGTGACAATGGACTTTCGGCCAGACAGGGTGCGGGTCTTTTTAGATGAACAAGGAAAAGTTGTTGGTGTACCAAGGACCGGCTGATCAGCAGAGCGGAAGGAGGATGGAATGTGCCAAGTTAATGAACTGATTTTGCTAATCACTGAATCAACAATTAGTCAAATGATGTTTTGTGATTATGTGAAGATAATTTAATGAGTTTAATCTTACAGAGTATAGAATTTAGTACATTTTATATATTAAATTATGAGTGGTGATTTTCTGCATTTCATCACTTCATGTAAGCCACCATTCTGTAGCCCACTCTACTGACTGGATGTCTGTGTAATCCCAGCAGATTTCAGATTACATAATTTTTTTTACAAACACTAGTCTAGCAAATAACAACGGTGAAAGGCATAATAATATATCAGTGTTGGAGAGATCAAAACTGATGACAAATGCGTGGGTTATTGAAACTGTGACAAAGTAGAAACATGAAGAGACATGAATAACAGAATGATCTCAACCAATAGCACAGTCACAATTGCTGTAATAGGTCAGTCACCTGGACTCCCTCTGCTGACAGACACTTTCAGACTGCCTGTCCAGTATTAAGCACGGGAATCATAGGCTGAAAGAAAGGCTGCCCAGATCAAAGATACTTATAAATCACTTTGCCATTAGACTATATCTCAGTCCAGTACATTCACTTTAACATTAGACTATATCTCTAGGATTCAAACATTTATTTCTATTTTGGATGTAGAGATAAGTAAGCAGCAGATGAAACTTTGTCATCTTTTTAAAATATCAATTAGTGTAGCCTGTACTGTACTGTACATGTTTGATAG
Organism: Ellobium chinense; assembly: GCA_033807755.1. NCBI lineage: Eukaryota > Metazoa > Mollusca > Gastropoda > Ellobiida > Ellobiidae > Ellobium > Ellobium chinense. Next base: position 244,265 of record JAWQUT010000714.1, read on the forward strand.
TCAGCAGTGAAAAGAATTGTTATTAATGTCAGAAATGAGGCTGGAATTATTAATCCTGAGACTTTTGAAAAGTTGTTAGTATCTGCTTTCTATGGTCACTGTAGACAGATTTGTTAGTAGAGAGACCTCAGACTTCACAGTAAACAGACCTCAGACTTCACAATAAACAGATCTCAGACTTCATAGTAAACAGATCTCAGACTTCACAATAGACAAATCTCAGACTTACACCCAGTAGACAGACCTCAGACTTCACAGTGGGCAAATCTGAGACTTACATCCAGTAGGCAGACCACAAAAAACAGACCTCAGACTTCACAATAGACAGACCTCAGACTTCACAGTAAACAGATCTCAGACTTCACAATAGACAAATCTCGGACTTCACAATAGACAAATCTCGGACGTCACAATAGACAAATCTCAGACTTACACCCAGTAGACAGACCTCAGACTTCACAATAGACAAATCTCAGACTTACACCCAGTAGACAGACCTCAGACTTCACAGTAGACAGACCTCAGACTTCACAGTAGACAGACCTCAGACTTTTTCACAGTAAACAAACATCAGGCTTCACAGTAAACAAACCTCAGACTTTTTCACAGTAAACAAACATCAGGCTTCACAGTAAACAAATCTCAGACTTTTTCACAGTAAACAGACCTCAGCCTCAGACTTTTTCACAGTAAACAAACATCAGGCTTCACAGTAAACAAACCTCAGACTTTTTCACAGTAAACAGACCTCAGACTCCACAGTGACAGACTTCAGATTCGACATGGATTTCAAAACTGTGAGCACAGAATCCAGAAAGGAGTCTCACTCTCAGTAGTCACAACAAGTGGCTGTAACTTGACACTAACATTATTATAACCAACTGTCATGACATCCTCAGTAAAATATTCTTTTCCTTTATTTATCTTTTTATTTGGAATTTTGACAATAAATATATGATTCCTTGTTGCCAACTTTCTTTTGTGGTGTTTAGGAAATTGTTGCTCAGATTCTTCATCATCTCAGTCATCTCAGTCATTTCAGACTTGAATAGCCGTCATTGGAAGTTCATTACCGCTACTCTCATTACAATACAACTCATTTAACTGTTAGAACATCAGGATTCCATCACAGCCTTCATCTCTTAAAACGTTACACTGGCCACCTGTAAAACAAACCCTGCTAACCCACGGTGAGAAGCTGTTTGGTGGAGGTAATTGAAAGATACTGTATACTGTATACCTGTTGAGCTGTCACTCACAGGAAGATGGCCGATGGTTAAACAGGACACAGTCAATAATTGTTTGGAACACCCCATAGTTTTTTAATCATGTCCATGGGTTGAGAATCGGTTATACATAAAGACAGAAGGATTATTTTAGCTTGTTTGTCTGACAAATCCGATTGTGCCACCAACACATAGACTAGTTTTGCATGTTTTTATCGGGTCATAAATGATCTGATGATGTCCAGTGTGGTAATAGAAGCAAAGAACAAGAGAAAGATCGAAGGTTTTCATCCACGAGCCAGTGTCTGTAGCTACACGTGCTGAATGTGTTCTGAAGAAATTTTTTTTACACTGGTTTTGTTCAGATGCGGTTGGATTATGTTACACAGAGGGCGGACAGGCCTAAAGTCACTGACTGAAAGAAAATCGTTTCGCCAGACGGAGTATGGAGTTGGGGACCGTTTGGTTCATGAAGCAGGAACATGTGTAACCGGGTGGAAAGGCATATAGTATAGTATTCTTTTTCTTAAGGGGGAGGAAGGTGAGCTTAGCCTGATAATTTTTCAGATGTTACATATTATTTTAAGGAAGTGTGTCACCAGGGATTTTACCAAATTACTGTGAATGATCAATTTTGAGAAGAAGGGCCGAAAAAACCTAC
>JAWQUT010000714.1:249132-269610 GCA_033807755.1 Ellobium chinense
GGGGGGGGGGGGCGGCGAGCTTCGGCAACTGACAGAGAACAGCGATACAAGAGGTACACATGTACTACCATGCGGTGGGTCTTGGCAAGGATGGACAGTCTGACGAACACACGAGTGCACATATAAGATAAGATGGGCACGATACAACAACCACCTTTATCAACATCGACTTTACACCATCCTGTCAACCTTAGTATTACACCACCCTTGTCAACCATGGTTTTTCACCAATGACCCTTGTTAACATTGGCTTTACACCACCCTGCCAACATTGGCTTTACACCACCCTGCCAACATCGGCTTTACACCACCCCTGTGTAACTTGGTTTAAAGGCGTGATATAGTATTTCTCCTTTATTAAGGCGGAGAATGTGAGCTCAGTCTGGTAATTTTTAGATATTACATATTATCTTAGGGAAGTGTCACCAGGGATTTTACAAAATTACTGTGAATGATCAATTTTGAGAAGAAGGGCCGAGAAAAATTTACTAGATAATTTAAGACTGATGTTAGTATTCATTTTTTATTATTAAGGGGGAGAAATGTGAGCTCAGTCAGACAATTTTTCAGAATGTTACATAATATTTTAAGGAAGTGTGTCACCAGGGATTTTAGCAGATTACTGTGAATGATCAATTTTGAGAAGAAGGGCCGAAAAAACCTACATTAGAAAAATTCTGTCTGTAGCGAGCAAGTGTTGATCAGTATAGACGTGTAGTGGAGAGGCAATAATTACAAAGCTTCTCCTTATAAACGCCACTAATGTTGCTACGTTGATACACAAACCAAGCCTGTTATGCAGGGAACAGAATACTTCCTCATTGGTAACAAGGCGTAACCAGCGATCAATTCACTATGCACAGACCATAACAGTCAACTCTCTCAGCTCTACTCTAAAATACTACCTCCGTGCCTTTTATAGATAGACGAATAAGTGACGTCATCATCTTATGACGCGCCCAAACGCGCTACGTGCAGCAACTTCTAGGCTGCTTAAAATCAAAACAGGCCGATCGCAGCCCCACTCGAACCTTCGGGAAGGCTAACCTGCGTTTACTCAAAACACTAGACGGTCGAGCTTTGATCTAATATATATACCTCGGCCGCTAGACAACCTTAATAGACAGCCTACAGGGGCGACGCACTGCCTCCTTAGTTAAAAGAGAGCAAAAATAAACTGATCCCAACAAGGAGGTCAGCCACTACCTCAATATTCTCGAATCATGAAGGACCGGAGCTGCAGTCCAGGACCGTAGAGTAAAGGAAGGAGAGGGGAACTAGCCCATGCAAACAACAAGCATCACACATGTTACACCCCCCCCCCNCCCCCTTTTTTTTTTAAGTTGAGCATATCCAGGGTCAACTATAAAATAATAAGGAACATTTGTGGGCCAGATATCTGACAAGACTTTTGCCCGCTCTACTTGACCATTAAGCTAATTATAGTTTCCAGGTTAAAACCAATACATTAACCCAACAGCAAAATGTTCAAATGAAGTATATACATTATGCAAATGTAGAATGTACAAACAAACGTTACAATACAATGCTCAATCTTATACAGTGAGACCATAACCAACAGACCACTGCAGAGGGTCACTTCCACATACAACCGTGCATGATAAAAAGGTCAAAATACATTACCATAATACATTTCACATCTTGGTCAATTAATTCGGAAAATTCTTTGGCCGCAAGACCTATTAACATGTACCATGGACAATTGTTGTTCCATTTGATTGGGTGTAAACCTATCCGTCAAAATTTACGGTATCATGACAGCACACGATTTATCGTGTGACAATTACAAGAGTCTACAAAATAAACTGCAGTGATACAGTATGGTTCATTGACAACTGCAACGGTGTATGGTTATTATAACCTGTCTCTCATGCAGCAAACTAGTCACCCACACGACTCAGAACATCAGCACCGACATTATCTTTGCCTTTCACGTGCTGGATTCTGAATCGGTAAGACTGGAGGAATAAACTCCATCTTAACAGTTTTGGACTGTCAAACTTGGCTGTGTTCAAGTACTCTAATGAGTGGTGGTCAGTTTGTAGCACAAACTCCTTTCCATACAAGTACAATGCAAACGTGTTCACAGCCCAAACAATAGCTGAACACTCACGTTCGGAGACCGAATATTTCATCTCACAGGGCGACAGTTTACGACTGGCATAGGCTATGGGGTACAACTTTCCACCATCATTTTGCATAAGAGCAGCACCCAGACCTCGATCTGAAGCATCAGTTGTCAATATAAAATCTTTAGAGAAATCAGGTAAGCGCAAAACAGGCCTAGAAACAAGGCTATTTTTCAATGAGATGTATATGCTTTTTCTTGAGCTTCACCCCAATGAACAATAGGTTGACCTTTTCTGAGCAAGTCCGAGAGTGGCGCTGCGATGGCCGCAAAATTGGGTACAAATTCCTCATAATATCCTAGCCCCAAGAATGATTTTACATCTTTCTTAGTGTTGGGTCTGGGGGCATCTCTTATCTTACAAATATTATCATGCAAAAGACCAACTGTTCCCTTACTAATGGAATGTCCTATAAAGTCTTCCTCGAATGTCTCGAGGAGACACTTGGATGGTCTTGCAGTGAGTCCAGCCTGGTCCATTGTTGGAGCAGTTCTTTCAGACACTCCACGTGTTCGTCAAATGTCTCCGTGTACACCAGCAGATCATCTACGTATGCTGTCACCCTGTTCATGTCCTGAATCAGAGGCTTCACAACTATGTTCAAGGTGGCTCCTGAGTTCATCATCCCAAATAGCATCCGGACGAACTCATAGTGTTCACCCATCGTCACGAACGCTATCTTGCCAACGTCCTCTTCTCTAACTCGAACCTGCCAGTATCCCTTGCTGAGGTCTATCCGGGAAAACACTTTTCCCTTCTGAAACACATCCGATGGGGTTGCTGTCGGATGAGGGTCGAAGACCGTGATCTTGTTTAACCTCTTGTAATCAATACAGATACGGTTAGAGCCGTCTTTTTACTTGACAATGATGACTGGCGAGGCATAGGCCGACGAACTCCTCCGAATAATGCCCAGCTTTTCCATGGTGCGCTGTTCTTCCCTCAGCGGCTCACGCATGACATATGGCACCGGATACGGGCGTTGACGAACCGGCACATCCGACGTTAAGTTGACCCGGTGCTCAGTGAGTCGACAGCATCCAGGAAGATCGGTGAATTTATGCCGGTATTCCCATACAACTTCTTCTAGTTGTTTGCGTTGCTGCGGGGTCAGCTGCGTGCCGTACTGCAGGTCTTCGTAGCTCTCCTTCTGACCCCAACTTCCCAGGTCAGCGAAATCTTCAGTGTTTTCAGCACTGATGCCCTCTGACCGGCCATCCTCGACCACAGTCACACCAGCAGACTGTGTCAAGAGATTTCCGTCGACCATGACGTCATCAGTCCTTGGCTTTTCGTTGGTGAAAAGTCTGACATCTTCCGCAGCGCTTCCATCGTTATCTTGCGGATTGGTGTCGATATGGACTGGCCCCGCACCACGGGGAATCACGTCACACTCTCCTTCCGTCTGAGATCCAACTTCAGCTGCCGGTTCCGCGGCTGTTATCGCAGCGGCTACTTGATCTGTCGGTAGTTCAGTTTCACCTCTTACCCTCGGGACGTACCTTTTGAGTAGATTAGCGTGCAGGGTCTTCTCCTTCGCACCCCTCTTGACTCTGTAGTCGTTGATCCCGACAACAGATACAACCTTGTACGGCCCCTTCCACTGAACCAGGAGCTTGTTGGTGTCCATGGGCAAATGCACCAATACTTCATCACCTGGGCGAAACTTCCTGTCTTTCGACTTCCGGTCAAAATAGGCCTTTTGTCTGCCTTGCGCTTTTGGAGAGCTCTTCGGTCGCCAACTTCCAGATGTCCTCTAGCCTCTCACGTAATTCCATGACGTGCTGGTAGCTGGTCTTCGTCTCGGGTTGCTCTGCTTCTTTCGTCCACAGCTGCCTGAGGATGTGCATTAGTCACCTTACACTTCTCCCGTAGAGTAACTCAAACGGGGAGAACTTGGTCGATTCCTGCGGCACCTCTCTGTAGGCAAATAGCAGCGGGTTGATATAACGATGCCACTGCCTGGGTTGCTCCGTACACAGTCGCCGCAATGTCTTTTTCAGTGTTCCGTTGAACCTCTCGACTAGCCCATTGCACATAGGGTGGTAGACCGTGGTTGCTAACTGTTGGACGTCCAGTAGTCTGTTCGTTTCCTTCATAACCTCCGACATGAACTGGGTTCCTTGGTCCGACAGGATTTCCTCGGGAACACCCAATCGGCTGTAGATGTTTACAAGCACCTCTGCCACTTTCTCTGCATCTATCCGCTTTAGAGGTGTGGCTTCCGGATAACGAATGGCGTAGTCAATGTACACCAGCAGATACCGGTGTCCTTCTTCACTCGGGGGGGGGGGGGGGNGGGGGGGGGGGGGGGGGTGTCAATGGGTCCCACAATATCCACAGCAACTCGTTTAAACGTGACGTCGACGACCGGCATAAATTGTAGCGGTACTTTCGGAGTTGCTCCATTGTGGACTGTCTTCTGGCAGACATCACACAAGCGACAGTATCTCGTGACTTCACCGTCAACACCAGGCCAGTAGAAGTTACTCATAACTCTGTCCTTGGTCTTCTTGACGCCGAGATGTCCACTCACAATAAAATCATGGGCAACATCCATCACGTACTCCCGCAACTTCTTAGGCAAAACCACATGTCTAATGACCGTCCCCTTCTTCAGGTTCCCGAAGACTCTGTACAGGATTCCTTGCCGCTTATTGAAGTGCACAGACTTATTGCCCCTAATCTTTCTGGAGTCGCACTAATTCCTTTCTGTCGACTCCCGCATGCCGCTCTACCTCCGGCACTTCAGCAATGTGGGCTGACCTCTTTTCCTCTCCTGGGCCCTCGTGGTCACTGCTCCCAACATCACCGTAGTGTCTGGGTCGTTAGAGTCTCTCGCTCCATCGACATTCCCAATCACCAGATCACAGATGGCCTCTGGGATGCACAGCGCTGTCACTCTGCCCGTGAAGAAAGGTGTCCTCACATCAATGTTGGCCTCTTCTGCCACCAAGATACTATTGTCGATCCTTGTGTGAGGTGGACTTGCAGGTTCCTGCACTGGTGATTTAAGTAATGCAAACTTCCATTCTAAGAAGGGGCGATTGTAAGCGGACGAAATTAGATCATCCCCCCTCCTCCCACCCCGCTTTTTTCGTTGATATTCTTCAATGCTTTGTGTTGACCGTTGACGTAACTTGCATAACTTGCAAGCTTCGTCACTCGTGCCCAGCCTCGTGGCTCATCGGCGTGAGAAAGTCTGGCGTCCTTTCGTTCTGTGGCCATCTGGAGTAGTTGTTGATGTTATAGGCCAGATGCGCGTTTCCGCGCTGACCTACTGACTGGTCAGTAAAACTGAAATGTATTGTTGTGCATTGTTTGGGGCAAACAGGGATCTGATTGGCGAGTGTACCAAAACAAGTTATGATTGGTTGGATGGGTGCCTGTCTTTGGTCTTTGAGCCCTCAGAGGTGTAGGATCGGTTAAATTAATTACAGTATTTGTTTCTTTTAGAGAGACACGCGCCAACCCTCAGAGATGTAGGATCGCTTAATTGTTGTTTCTCCTAAAATCACCTCGCCGGTCAGAGCCTTGGTCGGACCCCCGCCATAATGCAGTTTCATTAGTTTCAAGTTTGCAGTCATTGTTTCCTGGCATTGGATACCAATAATACATGTACCATCAATACCTATGGATGTTTAATAAATAGAACGTGATCATCAATCGATGCAAGAGTTTCGTTTCATCATCGCCGATGTTGTGTTTTCGTACTCGTCTCCTTATCTATCCTCACGCTTACCCACGTGGCCCACTAAGACGACCACCAGGGCCCTCAGACAAAAGTTGATGTCAGAGAGTATGGGTTCTTGTCGGGGCCCTGGTTATCTATCACCTGATCTTATACCATCAGCTGGCCACTCCCTACACTTGCGATCAACCTCTTCTGTCCAGTAAGCTGTCCGTCGCTCACCAACCCTCGCTGCACCACAACGCCGTCGCAACCAGTGTCTCGCAACACGTCTACTTCTTGCTCCCCGACCGATCAAGCCTTTCATCATGGGTAGCTTCAGTTCGTCCACGGATCTTCCGTCACTGCATCCTCCGCACGTAACAGAAGTTTCCCGTCTCTCAGCACCGCTTGCATGTTGATGTTGGTGTCAGCCGTCGCCAGATCCTGCACTGACGACACATTATCCGTCGCCATCATTACGGCCGCCCCAGCCTTGCTGGGCTTGCTCGGTCTCGTCCACCTGGGATGGGCACCTTCTTGCTGTATGACCTGGCTTCCCGTAGGCGTAGCACTTCATCTCGCCCTTGTCACTTGCCTTCTTGAAGCAATCCGCTGCCTTGTGCCCCGGCTTCTGCGAAAAGTGGCACACCCGTGGAGTATTCTCCGTATTGCCGTTGGACCTCGCCCTTGCTGGTTGACTTTCTTGCTTGGTACTGTCCCTCAACTGTCTACAGTTTTTTTTCTCTCTGATGTCCATCCATAAACTGCTCCCTGATGAAGAGATCCCTCGAGGGTTTCTTAACATTGCCAACATTTTCTCCGTCTTCGGGCCTGGACTGTCGGAACATGAGCCGGTAGCCAACTTCAGTTAGGTTGTACCTCCTTTGAACGGCTACTTTGACTTTATCATAATCCTTGGCCTCATCCATGGAGAGGCGACAGAAGCAGTCCAAAGCTCTCCCGATCAGCAAGGCAGAGAGAGAGGTCGTCCATGTCTCCTTGGGCCATCTGGCCGTCTCCGCAAACCGTTCGAAGCGCAGGAGCCAGCTGTCTAAATCATCTTTACGGTCCTGGAAGGCGGGTGGCTTCGGCCGTTTGGAGTCTGAACGTGTTACCACTACACCACAGGGGCACTAACTTCACTGCAATTTAATCCTTCCTACTGCTCACGCGTGTCAACCTTGGTTTTACATCACCTTTGTCAATTTCGGTTTTACACTATTCTTGTCAGCTTCGTCTTTAAATCACATTTGTTAACCTTGATTTTGTACCACCTTTGTCAATATTGGTTTTATACCATCTTTGTCAACTTGGGTTTTTTACACCACCCTTGTGAACCTCGTTTTCTGCATACAAATCAGATAGTCACAATTCTCTGTAATTTTGCAAGGAGACTTGCATATTTCCTGTTAATTGACCGGTGTTAACCAGTCACTAACACGCTCTTGACATGCCAGAAAACAGCAAATTACTTTTGGGTTGACTGGTGTAGAAAAGGCGTCCCCCCCCCCATCCCCGCCCATGTTAAAACCTACTATTCTGAGTCAAACTGGTGAATCCAGGTCCCGTTCAAGGTCACTAGATGGTCAGGAATTTTCTCTCCACTGATCTTTTTGAAGTAACTGACAAGAAAAATTCACTGTTGTTTGTATCTGTAGCAGCGATAACTTAACTCAGCACAGACATATAATAGGGAGCTAGGGTTGATCACTCAGCTTATTCTCAAAACTCCTGCCTATCGCTGTCAATGAATAACACAATATCCTTTGATACGGATGAAAACGAACGTTTATTTACAACACTGGCACAAGAGAGCCAAGCAAGGCTTACGAAACAATAGTACATAAACTGTCGCTTTACACACTCAAACACCAAATACTCACGCCCTTAAATAAATTTCTTCATCGATAACCAGCTTCAACCGTCTTGAAATTTCCAGGAGGTTCGCAACGGGCCGAGATCAAATATTTACAGTGACCGAGATAATATAAATATTAATTATACTCTCTAAAACACTCTGGTCATTACTACTAGGGTTCAATCGAGGTCATGTTTTAATAAACAACCCGCCGCCTCCCCCCCCCCCCNCCCCTCTACTAACGAGAGCACAGAGAGGGAGAGGGAAAGAAAATCACTCGAAATCTGGGTCACCGCCGACACGGCGAGCGAGGACAGAGTTAGTAAACTCCTGAGGCAAAAGGGGGCGGAGCCAATAGCCTACATGCAACTGTTACAGTATCTTTACACGTGTGAGAATTCTGGGTACATACACTGCGCAGACTTGGCTCCTGTGATTGTGGAGTTCTTTATGCGTGATTCTGAAAACTGATGTTTCACCCAAGTTGACCTCTCTTCCAATCATTTATATACAGTAATACATTCAATTTTCAATATTCATCCACACTTCTCGTATGATGTCACTTCATCAGTAGATCACTCAGTCAGATCTTGGCAGATTACACACACACACGTGTTTTGATGCCATCGGCTATACCTGAATTGTCGGCACCAATGTATGATGTTGCAAATGAAGGGGAAGCATCAAGAACTGCTGGTTTCATATCAGATTACATTTGCCATGGACATTTCTTTCGTAAAAAAGAGAAATGTGATGATAAAATACCTATCAGACTTTTCAATACTTAAAACAGCTGCAAACGCATACTTGTCCTTTCAATAGGTTACATTAGGTAAATCAGTGCTATGGGAAAACCCGTAAAGTATTTGTTCTTGAATATGTGCAAGCAAGGCGTGTAGATGAATAACTGTCAGCATACTGAGTTTCAAATCTGTAGTTTACCTCTGTCATAGCCAGGACAATGACATCTTGATCCATGTCCGTAATTGCCAGGTAATTCAAAGTGATCTTTAATCTTAGAATTTTTAGATCTTAAATCTTACAGAAAATGGGTTATTCGGCAAATTCACTCCATTGCATGATGTCTTCTTCATGGTCAAGGGGTGTGAAGAGCTCTTTTCATGGCCTTGGTGTGTGACACATTTGAATAATGGAGTTTATCTTCTGCATTTTCCCTACAAATGTTTTTACAATGCTAATAAAGTCTAAATTCACTGGCCTCAGTGGCTTGGTAGAACATAATAAAAGTCCATGTGACCTCACACTTGCACCTTGCAGGTACTGGGCTCCACGCAAATACTTGGCTGTCAATGTCTAGTTGTCTAGCTATTGTTGGACAAATAGGTTCTGTAGTGTCTGTTGTTCATAAGCATCACTGTCCACACTTCCACCTCCACCACCATTTCACCATCACCACCACCATTATCATCATCAAAATTTTTACCACCACCATTATCATCATAGGTATAGATCTACCAGCATCAACATCACCTTCACCACTGACCATCATCATCACTACTGCCACTACCAGCAACGACGCTGACAAAACAGAAACACAGTGAAGAAATCATGTTTTATTCCTAAGCATGTTTAGTTTAATCTATCTTTATTGCACTGAAGTGAAAAAAGTATCCATATCAAAACCAAACATCAAGCAATGTTTTGAAAGAATGACTGAATGGTATTCAAGTAGAAAACAGTTTACGGGTCCCTATCATGTACATTGTGCTCAGGAGATGCAGTTCTGCTGTGGAGTACAGTATTACATACAAGTACAGTATTATCAGACTCCACTTACTGTATGGCACAAATCAAAGATGTCACGCTGAACTGCAGCATCTCCAAACAAACATGAGAACAAAACACGGCAGTTTTGCATGATTCTCCTCAACTGAACCATATATCGAGGGGTTAAAGCAAGAATGTCATATCTGCAAAAATTCAGCTTTTTAGTTATCATAAGTGATTTTTCAAATAAACTAGAATATCTGCTACACCGAGGCGATTCAAGTGCTTAAATTAGTACTAGTATGTACTGATAAAACAAAATCATAGCATATGATCATACAAAGGAATCTCTGATTTCACAGCTTTTATAAAAAATTCAAATTTGTTTATCTCAAAACAGCATTCTTGCAGATATGATATTATTGCTTTAACCCCTCGATATATATATTACCGATTGCAGTGATGGACGGATTAAATCCTTCCAACAGACTTGCACAGTTATCACAAGAAATCCAGTAACTGAAACGAGTAAATGAAACATGAAACAAGCCTGATACATCAATCACATGTACACAGAGTAATATGTATGCACATACAATAAGTATGGATAGAATTCCAGGATATGTTGATTCCATCTTAATGAGCTTTGTTAGATCCCTCAATGGTTACTGACATGATAATGCCCCCACAAATTTGTGCTAATATGACAGAAACATTCCTTCAGTCATCTTTAAACGACTGAAACTGAAAGAGATATACAAGAAACAGATCCATACCAAAGGCATTGAACACCGTAATATCTCCAGAAAATCCAGAAATCTGTCAAAAACTGTTCATCTAGGCTTCAAAATCTCTCACATTAAATAATTAAGGTCTACAACCAAAAATAAGTTTTAATCTGGAAAGAAAATTTGAAAATTGGAGTTTGGTAGAAAGGCAGTCAAAGTTACAAAATGTTCAAAATGTATAAATATTATTAGTGCTCTTGCCCATGGCTAAGAGTGCTTTTAACAGCGAACTCCAAAGGGCAAAGGTCACCCCTACATCAGCTGGACAAGTTATTTTCCCACCCAAGGGTTCCTTTGCGCAATCCAAAGTGATGGCAACTTGAACTTGCAAGCTATAATCCCTGGCTGACTGTCAGTCTTACAGAATTCATGAACTGGCAATGTAATCTTGCATTCTGAGCAAGAAAAGTTGCTATGCAAGTGAGCTACAATTTTCTGTGTTATGTCCCATAAACTGTTCATCCGGTTTACTTTTGTCTCTCTTATGTTGTGACCATACTGAGAGAGTGAGAGACTAATTATATATTGCAGTGGTAGGAAAATTCCATGCAGATACACACTGACAGGAATAGCAGCTCCATACTTTGGTTGCTGGCACTGAAATGGTAACTTCACCATGCCAACAACAACTGCTGTCCAGCACATACATGATGCTCAGAACAATTCAAAATGTCAGGAAAAAGTACATGTACTCAAACTGCAAGGAAAAGATCCGTAGATGTTCACTCCTAATGTCTGTTACACTGTGCACTTTCATCTTGTTCTTCAAATCTGTTCATGACAACTATCTTACGTTTGGAATGGCATCTTTATCAAACGTAAGTATCACTATCAAACACAACAACACACACTCTAAGGACCATTTGATATGGATAAGTCAACAACATGTAGGGTTAGAGTAGTCTCTATGTTTCTTGAGCTAATGAATTAAAATTGATGACATCAATGCTCTATTGAAGTCAACAACACGCAAGTCAGTGATTAAAATAACAACAAGATTAGGGGGAACTGGAATCCATATATATGACAACAACAGATGGATTATTTCATTCTCCTTTGAAATCCACTGGTATGGCAGTTTCCTTAGGTGCTTCGATCGCTTTCCTCTGCACTTGGATGTTGAGAATTCCGTGCTCAGTCATTGTTGATGTGACAGACTTTGGATCCACATCCTGGAAAATAAAACACACGACGCCAGTTATTTTCAATGCCAATTGCCCCAAATTATATACACATTATACACTGAACCTGGAATACAGCGAGCTTGATCCAACTTGATCCAACGAGACCATGCTGACCTTGCATTCAATGAAGGAAATGAAAATCTCCATTTTTCTTTTTTCCTTATTTGTAATAGTAAATGTACCTCTGATCCAACAAAGTCATTGACCTGAACCACAATAAAACTGTCAGCAGCAGGTAACTCGGTAAAAATTGCTAACAACAACCTACAAGACTGGGTCAACAATGTTAAATGTAGGAAGGGAGGGGATGGAGGATGCAATGCAAGGATGAGGGGAAGGGAGAGGAATGGACAATGAAAAGATGGAATATGTTCGGCTGAATATTGGCCAAGCCTTTTGTTTGGAGCAATCAATGCGCTTGGCAAATTCTAATCACAGAAATGATGACTGAAACCATTTGTTTCTTAACATTTACACTGCTTTGTTTCTCTCCCCCCCTCCCCACCACAAAAAAAAAATGTGTTTAAAAAATTGGTACATGTATCAGCTCGCGATGTTGTCATGCGATGGTGTCTAGAGTCAGGGGAAGCAACCAATGATATTTTTGAAGTCCAAAATTAAGTTCTGACTAGAGATAAAACAGTTTCCACATGACTTGTAGACATCTTGTGTTCAACGAGACCTCAGCTTCAACAAGGACTAAAGGTCAGTCCCAGCTATCTCATTAGATCCGAGGTTCACAGTATAACTTTACTGTGCTGCAAAAATAATTTGATCGAAATGTATCCTGGTTGAATAAACAGCACTCTTTTCATAACAAGGTCTGGCATCAAAGATTTATATCTATTTGATAACATGTATAGTCATGGCCAGGCTGGCTGTCCAAGCCATCTTCCCCCTTAATATCCCTCCTTCTATGCTACAGCAATGCCAGTGACTGGCCCAGTCACCACTAGCTAGCTCAGGGTATAGATCTACATTACAAAGTGTTGCCATGCAAGGGGGTCTATGCCAGGCTTCAAAACAGCATTGTGGAGACTGACTCCACTTATGCCAGTTTTTGGTATCAAGTCATGGGAGACTTGCAGCTGTTTTTAGGTCCGTGTTACTTCCACTGAGTGATACCCAGAAAAACTAAAAAGTATTCTCTTCTGTGAGTCTCAGTAAGTATTAATTTGTAAGTACTCTATGGACATTATCCTGCTCACAATAAATCAAGATGTTTGCAGCACAGAAATTTTGAAAGGGAAATCACTATCTTCATGTGAGATGGTCTGTTCAACAATCATATGTTTTCACTTAATTAGGTATTTTCAGCTCCATCACGTGACCTAGGAAATCTTGCTCACATGTTGGTTTGTTTATATGCTCTGCTCATGTATGATTATTCGTCATTTATCAAAATAGCCTAACAATCCCTAGATCACATGGTGTAACTGACCCGTGTGAAAATACCTCATTTCATTCATATACTGTATTTTGCCTGATTAAGCTTTCCATCCACCCAGATTACTCAGGCTGTCCTTCTTCCCTCTCATATTTATCTTATCAAATGAACACAACTATAGTTCTAATGCCTTCCAACAAGGACTTATCTTTGTCTATAACTACATTCAAGAAAACTGAGCTCTTCGCTTCAATAACATACTTGTCTAATTTCTGTAAATCACCTCCATGTACATCAGGGGCTTTTGTTGCAGTTTTGCAAAGATATTTTGCTGTGAGATGAGTTACTGACAGATCACAAATATGCAAAAAGTAATTTGGCAAGGAAACAAACATTAATAAACCCTTCTCTCAGAAATTGTTAGATTTCTGGTCAGTGACAGTGAGAAAGTTAAACTACAGTTACGCAAAATCAAGGCTACTTACTTCTGGCATCTTGAAAACCCGACGAACCTCCCTGGAAACATAGCCATGGTCTTCTTGCTTGTCCTCATGTTTAGCATTGACAGAAATTCGCTGGTTGTCTGATGAAATCTTTATTTCCTCTGGCTTGAAATGTCTGAGGTCCATACGAATTCGAAACTCTTTATCTGTATTGTGAACCTGTGAAAAATAAAAGAGCGGGAGAATCAATAATCTTGTGTGGTGTTTGCGAAGTTCACTTGAAAAAAATGTCATGTGTTCATTTATTTTTCAGTTTTTTTCCAGTTTCTGAGCAGGAAAAAGAGAAGATCAGTGAGCATTCAATTCAAATTCTACATCTTCATTTTTCTTATTTTGAAATCCAAAGAAAACACTGGCAAATGGCAAAATTCTGCATTAAATAATTATTTTAAAACGACAAAGGAAAGCTTTAGAATAGCTCTTTCTGGAGCGTTTTCAGGAACATAGATAAGAATACTTATAATATTTCTTGATATTTAGGATTTACATTCAAGATCTAAAACTTCCTGAGTGATTTATAATCTATTTTTTTAATGCAGAGCCATGGACCGCATGTGGAAATTTTTGCTATTTTTAAAAAAAGACAATTTGCTCTGACACTACTTAGTTTAGGTTAATCTGAAGTTTATCTTAAGCACAGCATATATTTTTGCTAGATAACCTCTGCAAAGCACACATGTATAAAGACTGAGTGTACATCTAAATAAAACTTTCCTGATAACTTACCAAAACCATTATGGAACTGTATTTGAAACTTTGCCTGTGTATCAGTTCTAAATTGTGCTTAGGTATTTTCTTTACATCTCTTGATTACAAATACTGATGAAATGAAATGACTTTATGATGAATCTAGAGAGGAACTGCCACATGACTTGGGACAACAGTTTTTTGGATTAACTGGATTTGTTTTAACAATTCACATTCATTGTTATACAGATCTCACCTAGACTACCAGTACCAAAATATTTAACAATGCACTTACCTCTGATTCTCCGAAGTGATTCAGTGGCCGAGCCATGGCTCTGGTGTATATGGCTGGCCATCGAGCTAGTTCATCGGCCATACGCATCATTGGCCCGAACTCCTCAGCCATAATTCGAGGCACAATTGTCCACATGACTGCTAGCTTGCTAATATCTGGGTTTGTATGAAGTAGCACTCACAACCAAGTATTCGAACAGTTATGTTAGTCAAGTCCCTGACTACTCTTCGTCGAAGCTTATTACTGTCGCGTTGGCTCGGTTTGCTTTTATACTCTGCCATGCCGATCCTTCTCGAAGACCTTCAGGGTTTTTGAAAGTTGTTTACGATATGGTGCAAGGCGAATGATCTGTGTCATCAGATGACAATGTCCAGGGTTTTCGACCAGGTTCTGGAAACCGCGTATGTTTTTCATTGATATTAATAATTCGTAAAGCTCCAATCAGATCTAACTGATCGGTCACGGTGACTAGGCACATTATTCTAAGGGCTCGCGTTACAAAATAATTACACATGTATAATTTAACAGACTAATTGATTATAAAGTAGCTTGATACAATGTAACGTTTACTTTCGTTCTTGTGTGTAGTACTTGGTAAGGACCAGTAGGCCTAGTGATGGGCAGAATGCGAGTCCCAGATTCGAATCCATCAAATACAAATACTCCTGATAACTTCGGGTTCGGATTCAAATCCTAAATAAATTTTAATAGTTGTAGATTCAAGTCCTATGGTTCACAGAAAACAGAGGTTCCACACACACACACACACATAAAAAATCACTGTTTACAAGGAATCATTGTTTGATTAAGATGTTGTTTGTCTGTCCCAGCATACAAGTATAACCCTTCAGTTAAAAAAAAAAATGTAAAAAGGCCCTATGTGACAAAAGGAAGCCCACTATAGAGTGAAGGCCTAATAATTATATTGTCTATCTTTTGGTGTTGGGCCTATGTTTTCATATGGAAAGTCGACCACGACTCTGTCTTTACAGGTCAAGGATCACAAAGTTCGACCAAAGCTCAATCTTTTCTGACTCCAGCCTTTTCAGTTCATAAGGGAAATAAGAGGAAATCTACGGTAAAGATTGGTTATCCAGCCAAAAGATCGGATCAGACTGAGCTTTATGGCTCGTTAGATTATTTGTTTTGACAGTATCACCATAGATTACCTTTCATACAGCCAGCAGTGGCAGTGGCTAACACTCTCTTTAGTCTCCACAGATTGGTGTGCACCTCCTTATCTATCATTGCCAACATTCCTTCCTTCTTTTGGCCTCGCAAGTCGCAGTTCTCCTTTTCTGTCTTTCCCTTTCCGCATCGCGCCACTCTCCCACAAACTCGCTTTGCGCACAGGTACACATTTATTGTTAGCTTTGTTTTCTTGTTGGCTATTGAGGGTCGTTTCATTGTAAGGGTTTTGTTTTAATTTCATTTCTTGTTTTAATTTGAACATGAACAATATTGACATAACATTGAAGGTAAATTCCATAAATATCCGACACTTAAGATTCGAACTGAAGTCGATTCTTATAAAAATCGAATATGTCCAGATCCAGTTTAATAATATGGTCTTGCTTGGCCACATAGGTTTCTCGCACTCAAACTCATTGAAGCCAATTCATGGGTGAAAACTTTCATCCAGTGGTACGAAGCTTGGTGATTTGCTTGTAAAAGTTTAAATATTAAATTGCTGGGTAAGTTTATTGAGAAACTGAGGCGTAATACACATGTTTGCGTATACATGTATTGAATTAGAAATCAGTGAAAACGCCGATGGCAGAAATATCTGGCCACAAATTACCCTAGTCTATAGAAATTTCCAGGGAATTATTTTATTTATAGAACGTCTGGAGATTTCCAGTAAGCAACTGAATTTTCCCTGACAGATTACCAGCACTAGACCAATAGGCCTAAATGAATGCAGTTTTTCTTCAGTTTGGTTTAACAGGAAACATTTTTTGACTCTCCATCGTCTGCTGTTCTTTATAATCCTTGTAAATAATAGCAATTTCCGCTCGGTCAAATATGTAGCTCTCTACCTTTATAGCAATAATGTGACGTAAAACGAAAACACCAAATTATCGCTTTGTTGCATTTCGATTATTTGCGGTGTCACTCCCGGTACAGATATATAACAGATGTATAGGAAAAAAAATCAAAATACAGTGCTGAAAACTTGACTGAGTTCTTGCTCTGCGAATTTAATTAGATCAGCAAGACAGAGAGTTACGATCTTTACAAGGCATAGTTCTAGACATTTGACAGTAGGCCTAATCTACTCGTTCCATTGATAAAGTAACAGAAAGATTATAGCTAGAGATGATAGGATACCAAACGCATCTAAAAGCACTACAGATGAACGTCTTGGAAAAAGCTAAATCTTATTCAAGGAAAGAGTAAAACAGGTATCTGGGGCTACATTAATCAGTTATGTGGACACTTTCTACTGAAAACCAGTAATATGCTCATGCAAATCTAAATGTGTCGATGATGTCGTTTTGCAGAGTTTCAGAACTGGAAAAAAAAATAGAGAGTGACCAAGTTTCTAATTTCTTGCATGGTAGTAAGATATTCAATAGGAAGTTTTAAGAAAATAAAAACAAAGTTGACCCTTTCTCATCAATTTACGAAAACGGCTCTTTTTTCTTTTGCAATGTCTGTGAGAATCTGTTCGATATCTTAAATTTCTTCCATCAACGAAACTGAAGGAGGTTATGCGAACAGTTGTTTTTGTTTGTATTTATATTGTGACTAGAAATGATGATGTTATGATCCCCATATCAGTGTCATACAAGAAGAAAGTGGATAAAGTAAGAATGTTGACTATATACAGCGGAAGAGTCAGATGCCGCACTATATTATAAACAAATCTAGTTCTCTGACTCTGTAGGCTTGTTACACTCAGTAGTGGGTAGGCTATGTATGGGTAAAATATCATAGTTCTATGTATGGGTAAAATGTCACAGTTCTATGTATGGGTAAAATATCATACATGTAGTTCTATGTATGGGTAAAACATCATAGTTCTATGTATGGATAAAATATCATAGTTCTATGTATGGGTAAAATATTGTAGTGAAGTCTGTATTTGTTGTAGTAGTAGTTGAACAGACGTCACCAAGGCAAGGACTTGTGGTTCAATACATGTGTTTATTGATGCTTGTGTCAAGTGATGCAGCAGATACGACGTACAGTTCTGTTCTTGCAAGGCAGTGTCTAGCTTCCAGGCAGCGTTATGGGGAGAAAGTTACCGACCAGCCCAGAGTGAGAGACAGGGCTGGTTTATATAGGGGGGCGCGGATGTATCGGAGAGCTTTTACGTCATCAGGCTTTGTCTCCCGACTGATGCGCCAGAATTCCAGGCAGTGCCACATTTTTGTGGAAAAGATAAACATTTAAGGGAGGCTGCACTGAAGGCTGAACACTTCTCCTGGACATATTATACATCAAAATAAAGGGGAGAACATGACAAATCTAACTAAAACAAAGTCCCAAGTGCTACTAAATGTACAAGCCTACAATTAAGCTGTGAAGTATGGCAAATCTGTGCTTTTCGACTTTACGGTCCAATAACTCGCGTAATAAAATTTTATGGAATATAAATAATACTTGTCCTGAAAGATCTTTTGAAGACGAAACAGATGTTATAATTAGAAAACTTCTAGAAGGACTCGTTAAAAAGATATTTGAAGCTGCAGTTTGAGGAAAAGCACACTTTGCAACCTATGATTAAAATGCATGTAAAAGTGAATTTTATGAACTATAACTGGTCTGATGAAGACAAAATGGTTTGATGAAGTGACTGTGAATGCAAGATGAGGCAACCATGAATGAAATTCACTACACATGGCCCTACTTCGAAAAGCAATCTGTCCTCAGATTGAAAATTAATTTAAAGTGGTAATGGAACTGACGAAGTTAGAAGAAAAATATGTACACTGCTGCATCAAGCGATTATCATTATGTTACTTAAAAAAATGTACTGGAGGTATGTGATGGACATCAACATATGAAAGGATGTATGAAAAAGGTTTAAAAAAGTTTAAAGTTATGTTATGCATTGGTGGAGAGAAAAATGGAACATATGTGAGCAGTCGGGAAGTATGTTTGGGTCACTGGTGAACACTAGGTTCGCACGTGGAAGTTAGGGACCGAATCAGGCAGTAGGTATTTAAGAATTAAATTGCTGTGAAGTTAGCGTCCCTGTGGTGTAGTGGTAACACGCTCTGACTTGCAAGCTGAGAGACCCTGGTTCGATCCCCGGCAGGGACAAAAATTTATAGAGGAGGTTTTTTTCGGCCCTTCTTCTCAAAATTGATCATTCACAGTAATTTGGTAAAATCCCTGGTGACACACTTCCTTAAAATAATATGTAACATCTGAAAAATTATCTGACTGAGCTCACCTTCCTCCCCTTTAAATATAAAAGTGAGAATACCATACTATACTGTATTGCCTTTCCACCCGGTTACACATATGTGAATTATCAAAATGGTAGTTGAATGGAATAAAGTTAATACTTGCGCATGCAAGGTGCATGGATAAGTGTGGAGAATAATGAAAGTTTAGCATTGAGCTATTGAACGAAAATTCAACTATTTATATACACTTTGTACACTTTGGCCAAAGAGAAAAAAAAATTACTATGTACATTGAATAATGGAATCGACACTTAAGATGTCGGCTGAACATTCTTGCAAAGAGAAATGTAATCAGCAATCTCGGTATAAAGTTAACAACTCACGGAATGTAAGTTACTCGCATCTATAGTCAACATTTCAAAAGAATCTAACTCTAAGCATGTAACAAATAACATAACCCTATGCTAGACTTGGGAGTATTCGAACTGAAAAGAAAAACACAACTCCTAGTACATGACAAGTCCGGCCACTCTTGGGGTCATGAAATTCTCAAGTGAGTACTGGTACAAAATGTGAAAGTTGAAGTATATGATAAGTTTTGAAAAATGTCATTATTAAAGCAAACCGAATTGGATGCTTGTGGTCAATCGCGTGTCTCATAGTAAGTTAATAAAATGCCAAGTTCTAGATTTTCCAAAGCCGTCATAACAAGTTTCAAGTTTTCAAATTTCAAGGTTCGAGGATCTCTCGTGTTTATGTGAAAACGAATGCGTGGGGCGCAGTTCCGTTTATTAAGCAACCAACGCGTTCAGCGCAGCTGGTCACTTCCCTAACATGAGTGGTGTCTGCAAAGCTAAAGTGTGTTAGGATTTGTGCCGGCAATTTGAGAGAAAATCCTAGTGAACACAATTTGGTGGTTCACTGAGTATTAGGAAATGACGACCATGGACTTAAATAGAACTTGTTGAAATAGTCAATCCGGTAAGAAAAACTCACAATGGCAGAAGCGTTACATGTGCAGCAAGGCACAATCGTTTATCATCTTAATCGATGAGTGATAAAAATGTAAGAATACCGCACGTGAAATGGCATCCAATTGTGGTTAATAGAATAAGATTCTCTGAGATCTTTGCTTAAGATCGCAGAAAATCTGAGACAGTAAATCGATTATGATGAACATTTTAAGGTTGAAATTGTCAAGTTACAAAATGAACATAGTGAAATTTATAAGTTACTCTTAACTTACGGAGTGGCAGGCTTGCTTACATTTGCGCTAATAAGACAATGTAACATATCCCAGATTGGGAATATGTACTTATGTACAAAACAATTAAACTATAACAAACAACTAAGACAATACGAACAATCAACAGAACAACNCGGGTTCACGGGAAGACCAGGGCTCGTTGACCGGGTAGTAGCGAGGCAGGCCAGAGTAGGTTGGGGTCACACATCACACATCGGCAAGGGGGCATCACGGTAACGGCATCAGTTCGTCACATCGGAGGGGGTGGAAGAGTCGCACATCAGGTTGGGAGGGCATCGGTGGTGTCCTGGTAACCCTTTATCTGGTCCTCCCAGCGAGGCTGGCCAGACCAGAGTATAGGTTATAAGGTGCGGTTATCGTCACACCAGACCCCGGCAGTATCCTTAAAAAAGGAAACCTTCTTGAGCCAGCTATGGTGGTCAGAAAAACCATTGTAGGAAACTTTCAGGCATCTCAGGGAATGTTGTGTTGACATCGTAGTTGTTGGGTCAAAGGGCAGGAAGCAGGAAGTTCCGAGGTCATCTTGTATTCGTGAGTGGTGTCCCTTGCTGGGTCAAGGTCTTTAAAACCTATTGTTTTTTCTTCTTTTGGCCCTAT
>JAWQUT010000715.1:6608-25091 GCA_033807755.1 Ellobium chinense
GCATCCTCCCCTTCAGATATCCTGGTACACGAATCATAAAGGCGGCAAATTGATAGACACATTAATTCTAGCTGTCATCAAGAAAACATCAATTGTACTTGATTAAAGCAGCAGTCTCTACGAACCGGGCTGCAGAATATTATCCAAGCCGTCAATAAGTAAACGAGAAAGTGGGTAATGACTAATCAGTAATAGTAGGCTTGCGCAAACAAATCAGTTGGCAAATCTGAATGCAAGCAAATGACTATCCCTATGTGACAGGGTAGGCGGTCCTGATTAGGAAAGTAGGTGGAAGCAGGATGTCAGCTGCGTTTTAAGAAAAATCTGAGCCGTTAAATTTTTTTCACCTAGATTACGATTTGTATGGCGCTGGCAAGCCATACGGTCTAAAAGCTTGTGTCCTTTGACCTTTGTTTTCAGATTGGCTGCTTTTGTTTTGGCTCTGCACTCAGTGGAGTGTGCTTAAAATGTTGTTAGTCACGCCAGTTTAAGACGAGCTGCAATAATGTTCAGACTAGTTCTAACCTATAATAACATCAGATACAACAGTGTTCACATAAAAATGATGGATTTAGACTCACATTTGCCAACTTCCTTTAAATATTTGGACTCAGCAAGCCCACAGTAAACGAAACTCTTGATCGAGAATTATTCGCAACGATGATTTGTTTCGTAAATTGATTAATTTGTTTCGCATGACACATTTTATTCGACTACGTGGGCAAATTATCCACCAGAAAATATGAACCAAACTAAATCCACTGCACGCAGGAGTTTCAGCGGTTTTGGTCTGGGTTCTGCTCATGACGTCATAATTTGTTTAAACTCTGCTATTTGTGTTCTTGTTGTTATTGTTGTTGTTGTTGTTGTTGTTGTTGTTGTTGTTGTTGTTGTTGTTAATATTTACATCCGATCCGCCTTTGCCATTTTAATCTTGGACCACATGCTTAAAATCAACGACTTCTGTGTATACAACTGATAAAAAATGATGCATTTATAATCACTCTGGATCAGTTTTATATCTGGACATCAGATGATTGCGAGATTTTGTAGCGGCCATTATATGTCAAATCTGGGAAATCTGACCATGCACCTCCCCTATGCATTTGAGAAGGGAAAGAAGCATGTCTATATATAGGAAGAGGAAACCAAGAGAAGTAATATGCATCTATAAGAAGCAGTTCAGCACAATTTTCTTGAGTGCCCCGCAATCCACGTAATGGGAACGGGCACAGAGATTTCTTTGTACGGTTCCACATTGCAGCTTCACAGCACAGCAAATTGATACAACATTCGTCTACAAAATTCTAAACATCTGAAAGCCTGATGCTCATGGCATGAGGGACACACCACCACCACCACCTCCACCTCCATCACCATTACCATCACTACCGCAACAGCAGCATTAGTAATAACAACAATAGTGTACCACTACACTATTCTTAAAATAGAACCTGTCAGAGTTAACCATTTTTTCCCGTCAGACACAACGACCGTACGAACAATTCGGTATATCTGAAGATCGGGAATTTTAAAGTGGAACAACTTCCTCTCTTTCAACACTGTGGAGCAGCGTGGGGAATGGTAACAGCTTTGGACTCAGGATCCAAAGGCCGTGAGTTCGATTCCCGCCACCCATGATCATTTTGTTAAAACATTTCATTTAGTCATGACTACCTCTTTTCAATGCATAGAATACAAAATCCACTGAATCAATAATACATTTCCCGGATATCGGGAAACGTCATCATCTTCAGAAGAGTTAAACTTTCAAACCACAGTGATTAGCACATAGCAAAACGCAGCCAGCAGAAAGTACGGCTACGGTCGGAGACAAATAATGTGATTCACACAGAGACGTAGGGGATCCCTGTCAGTGACGTCACTTTCAAGGATTAGTGCTTTCCTTAGATTTTTTTTTTTTATTCTGCAGTTCGCTGGACTGTGAAATGTGTACTCCCGCCATTTGCTATTGTCGGGAATGCTCGGGAACACCCAATTCAAAGAAACTCTTTCGTAGTCCATGACGTAATTGTGTGCTGTGCAGCGAGAATGACAATTTCAATTAAAATAACAATTACCTTTATTGCAGTCCTTATAACAAGAATCTGCGGATGCGGAGAGTCACGATGTCAATAGTTTTATTTTTAATGCTGGTAAGTAACTTAAACATACACACTTGCATCTTTAAAGCCTTCACACAAACAATTTCATTATATCAGATACAAGTAGTGCTAATTCTCTAACTACTACAAAATTTCAACTTTCAAAGAGTCCTTCTGTCTTGAAGAAATTTGGACGACTATAATAATTTGATTTTAAATAGAATTTTCGTATCTCTGCTAGATAAGGGCAAATAAAGTTCAAAAGACAGTGGAAATTCATAACCCACCTCTCCATGATATAAACTACACTTTCTTTCTTCAAACCTAAGCGAATACTAGACTAGACTATATCCGCGTTTCTCATGTTTTCTTCAAGTATGAAATACCGTCATTTTGAGAATGAAAAGGCGGTCGGTGGGTGAGGCCTTGGAGATAGCATGAAACAGGATGTTAACTCCAGAAAATTTTCCGGAAGTTGTTATCTCTGGGCAATGCTGCTATCGCTTACAGAGATGGCAGACATAATTCACTGATGCAGTATCCTCCCCTAATTCTGACGAGGTCATCTTCGGTAATGATGCCAGGTCGCTATACTGTGAGCAGGATTGCCAGACTTCCTTTCAAGCGGAACCAAATCGTATATGAAAAAGCCAAAACATGCCTGGAAAGGGCTTACTGAGCTGCCGTCTATGACAAAAATAGAAATTCTACTGCACATGTGCCTTTTTGTCATAAGACGTCAGTGCGGGTTCAAAAACAATTTCAAGACTTTCACTGCTAACTGTCCCAATGTATACTAGAAATGTTATGATAATCTGATATTTGGCTTGGAAAGAGGCAGTTTTGCAATCTCATTAACCGCAACTTTATTGTCTTATACTAAAACAACGCAAATGCAATGACTAAGTTCCACCCAAAATCGTTTAGACTCCGCTCATTGGCTGTTTGAGACTAGCAAGACGAATTTGAAAGAAATAGAAACGCAGCCCGTCTCAACTGGCAAACGATGGTTTGAGAGTCTGGATCAACAAAACGCCATCCTCAAAGACAACACTGTAACGTCATCGGTGCCTACCCATTTTTAGCGGAAGCCCAATGCATTTGTTTCGTTTCAAAATTTCTGATTAATAATTTGCAAGCAGTAATGGCGTCCTTCCTCTCCCCCATCATTCACACTGATTCTTTGGGCTACGCAAACTAGAATATTGACTGATATATATCTGATTCAAACGACCTCAGCGGCTGCAAAATGACGGCAGCACTCAGGCTATTCCCAAGGAGTTGAATTTATTTTGTATTAACAGAGATATCTGGCCTGTTGAGGTAATAATAATGCAAGGTCCATTTGGGCATGAATAATAATACTTATTAGACTTGTTAAACTTGTAAAACTTGTTATAAATAGGCATAGACTAAGTTCCGGTCAGGGGTGTGAGTCTCATTCGGAATTTCTTCTATAGACCTAACTGGTATTATATTTTTTTTCTTTCCAGACACATGTTCGTCAGAGAGCAGTAACCGATATTTATTATTACCCACAAAAAACTCCTGGGATTCTTTCGAGGGATAAGAGGAGGATTAGAGATGAGATTTGATATTTAAACGCACACAAACACACACTAATTAGCTGAATGGTTCCACAGTCTATATGCAGGACCTACACAATATCTAGGACTGAGGTCTCTTCCAAGAATGCGTTTTCTTAACTAAGGCGTATCTTGGAAGATTCACAAGATTTTGCTTCGTTGCCTACAAACTTGGTCCCCGGTCGGAAATGTCTGATTCAACACACAGGAAAGGATTAAAACGGAGCATTTCATCATCGATACCTGCCTCCAATCTAGGCCTCGAGTGGAATAAGTGAATCATAAACTATGGGAATGTGTAAGTGTGGTGGCCGAAAGAAGGCCGGCCCCGACCAATCAGATGCCATCGATGCAGGCAGCCAACAAAGCAGCGCGCACACCACATCTAGCGCCCAGTCAAGTGTAGCCAAGTCAGCTTTATCAGTTACTGAAGACCACGGCAAACCAGTTGCTAAGGGCCCCTCAAAAACATCAGAGAACCCCGGTAAACCAAAGCCTGGGTGAATTCATATCCATCAACTGAAGGCGATAAGCCAAGCACTGGATGATCCAGATATCCATCAACCAAAGGCAACCAACCAGATATTGGGTGAGCCATATTTTCATCAACTAAATCCTGCCAAAAAAGTCCTGGATGAGCCACACGTTCATCAATCAGTGGCTGCGAACCATGTACTGTGTGATTCACATATCCATCAACCAATGGCGACCAACCAAGTGAGTGATGATCCACAAAGCCATCAACAAACAGCTGTCAGACACAAATTGGGTAATGCACATATCCATCATCCAAAGGCAACCAACCAAATACTAGATAGTCCATATATCCATCAACTAGATCATGCCAACAAAATCCTTGTTGATCCACATGTCCAACAATCAGTGACCGCCAACCATGGGCTGGGTGATTCACATATCCATCAACCAATGGCAACCAGCCAAGTGATTCACATAGCCATCAACGAACAGCTGCCAATAACGTATTGGGTTATCTCCATATCCATCAACGAAATGCAACCAACCAAATATTGGGTGAGCCATATATACGTCAACTAAATCATGCCAACCAAGTCCTGGATGATCCACATATCCCTCAATCAGCGGCTGCCCACCAAGCACTAGGTGATTATATCCATCAATCAATGGCTGCCAACCAAGAGGTGGATGATCCATATAGCCATCAACAAATAGCTGCCAACCACGCACTGGGTGATCCACATATTTATCAGCCATTGGCTACCAACCAAGTAGTGGGTGATGCACATAGTCATCACCAAATAATTGCCAATCAAATATTGGGTGATCCACACATTCATTAACCAAAGGCAACCAATCAAGTATTCGGTGCCACATATCCATCAACTAAATACTGCCAACCAAGTCCTAAAGTATGCACATGTCTATCAACCAGAGGTTGCCAATCATGTCTAGGTGATTCACATATCCAGTAACCAATGGCGACCGACCAAGAGCTGGGTGATCCATAATGTCATCAACAAATGGCTGGCAACCAAGTACTGAGTGATCCATATAACCTTTATCTAATGGTTGCCAAACATGTACTAGATGTTCCACATATGCATCATCCAAATGCGGCCAACCAATCATGTGTGAGTACATAAATCCATCAACCAATGGTGATCAACAATGGTGATATACTGGGCGATCCACATATCCATTAAGCAATGGCGGCTAACCAAGAGCTGAGTTTTCCAAACATTTCCTTAACCAACAGCGATTGATCAAGCACTGGATACTCCACAGAAGTATCAACTGGCGGCGTGCAACAAAGTACATGTACTGCGTGCTCTACACACAGATTCAATGTTCAATGTTCCCTTTCAGAGCACGGGACAGCAAAGGTAAGAGAGATGGGGAGGGGTGGGTAGGAAGAAGAGTGAGAGGAAATACGAGAGAAGAAGCTGTAGTTTCTCAGAGGACGCAGTAGCGGTGCGTTATTACTCATTAAAGTCTAGTAGGGCTAAGCCCCTACCAAACTCCAAAGAAAAAGATGTGCATTTCTTAAAAGTTGTCAACAAAGTTGTTACAATAAACAAAATACAATGTACATAGCCATGATGCAGCAAACAAACCTTGGCAGACAAGTTAACAATCTTTCATTTTCAGTTCACATTAGGCTTCGACCTCCTTAGCACACACGTCGGGGCGTTTTATAAGCCTATTAAATAGAAGATATTATGGAAACGTCATTTAGGTCCATGGACACGCTACTTTAGGGATGTACGTGTACTGTTACAAAGGCAAAGGAAGCATGTACGTCATACGTAGCGCATAGGTTAAAATGTCTTCCAGTCATTCTTTGTACACTCTATTCTTCATTCTCTTTCAGCACTATGGTCCCTAAATAAACTTCCTGTACCCATCTAATAGCGCTGGATCGAACCAGGTAAATAACACTCAGCACTTTAGAACCACTGACCCCCATCCTAGTTTTGACCAGTACCTGCAAGGTGTCAGGCCCACTACTCGTTCTCATCACGAGTGTTAGCGCTGGTCGAATGAATGTACATTATAGTCTAATACATGTACACTATGGTCTAATGCAATGAACACTATGATCTGATGCATGCTGATGCATGGACACTGTGGTCTAGTGCACTACACTATGGTCCAGTGCATGTACCGTGTTAATGTATAGCCTTTGTGCCAGGATATAAGATTTGGCCTATATGGGAGACGTGGAGGTTAGCCCAGATAAGCGTCCAGCCAGTAGTTCCGCGACAGTAGTTCTTCGCCCCTTCCATTCTTTTTATATCTGCTGAGCATCATCAGAGCAGAGTGTGTCACTCCATTCCCGTGAACTAAGTCAGTCTCTTTCAGTCTTAAATAAAGACTAGTGTGGCACTATGAATTTAGCTTGCCACCAAGTCGGACGAGATTTAAACTATTTCGGACATGCTTTTTACGAAATCTACGGGACAAGCTTATAATTTCCATATTAAGCATGTTTCGCATTATCCATGATAAGGAAGAGCGCCCCACTCCGTCACATGTATCTTGGGTTGCAGACTGGGCGAGGTGGCAGGTGTGTGCCAGAGTAGAGGAGCACAGAAGGAAAGAAAGCACTAGCTAGTACCACCAGCCTCGAGGTAAGGCAGAGGTGGGGAATGTATGTGTGGGGTTGTTTCATTATATGTGATAAAGACTACATATGATTTAGTCCAAAACATGGGATGGCAGGAGGCCCTGAAAATGAAATGCCCCGCAGTAGCGCGTGTTGTTCTCTCAGATTAATGCTTGGCCCATTTCGTAATAATATAATGAAATATGCAGGAAAATATCAGGACTTTGAAAATGTTTCGAAACAGAGCTATTTTTGGATGTAGGGTTTTCGTACCAAACGCGTTCGAGTGCAAACTATTCGAATCCCCGTCACGGAGACAGCATGGTCGTCTGATTTGTGAGTCGTAATCAGAAACTGAAGACTGTCAAGTCTAAGGTTTGTTTGTTCTACTCCTCGACCGGGCGGTTTATGTTGTGTTTTCCGTGACAAAGACACTCCACTCCATTTTTCCCACTCGACTCGGATATATAAATAAATACTGTACCTGGTATAGAGCTGGTGGGACCAGGGCGCTGCAACGCGGGCGACCAGTAATTACTGTATCTTGTTACGTGTTTCATTTGTAATGTTATGTACTTACATTTTATGATGTGTACTATTCTATGTGTTTGAATTATGAATGAGATGTGTGACACTGTATAGCATTGTAAACTAACTTTCCTAAGGGAAAAGTCAATAAAAGTCCTATTTTCCCATTTTTGTTTTTTTTTAAGTTGTTCCTCAAATTTTAAAATGCCTTTGCAGATGGGCCGGACTGACCATGAGGCAGTTGTCTCGACAGCTGTGCGCCCCAGAAGGACCCAAACGCCCCATCTCTCACGACCTATGAGTTGTTTTATTATCCTACAGTGTCTGTGGACTATTTCTTTAGTCCCATTTACATACTGTTTGCGTGCCTTTCAAGTACTGCATGTATGATCATATTGTCTTCCGTTACGTGCAGTTTGGTTATTGAACAACAGGGACTGTATAAATGTGGATTTGATGGATGTAACTGCAGCTTAGCGCCGATGTGTGTAAGAGCCAGACGAGGAAAATGTGATAATTATTTCAGATACTACTTGTCTTTGTGAAAAGATACACTAGCGACGTTTTTACCCCGCTGGGGGATGAGGGTCAATTTCTAGACATGGAAGGGTTCATTCCTGGACATATAATAAATTGTTGCCCCGATGCCCCACAACATGTTAATCTGTCCCTGTTTGCAGAGGTATCCTGAACGTCAATTTACTATGCATCCACACTCTATAGCCTTTGCATCAGTGTGCAAGATATGGCTCAAAGCGTAAATCTGGAGATTGCCCCAGATGAGCAGTTAGTTGGGCTATGGTTGTCCATAGATGCTGATGGAAAAGCCGTCTTTTAAATGGGTACTTAGCTATAGAAAGTGAAAGATATTGTAAGAATGCCAGTGATCATTGCCTCCAAATGGCAGCAGCACTGTATATTCCCCAGCGAGTTCAGAAAGTCCTAGAGTGATCTGGCCTGCTGGCATAATAATCATGTGAAGTCGCTTGAGCGGGCATTAGCCTGGATACGAGACTTGTAAACTTCATTTTTTTTTCAGTCTTATCCTATAACAAGGTTGCTATAGAATGTTATCTTTTTTTTTAATTTTCTAAGTGGTCTTACTTTGCTTGATGCCAATTAAATCTATACCAGTACCATGTACTTCGCATGTTGTCCGTATGAGTCTATGAGTATGATCTGAGATGAAACTCCCATCTTATATTTACAGTTATTTTCATCAATACCTATCTTCTTTTATAAAAGCAGTGTAGCTAATACGCCCTCTCCTCACCGCACCGCTCTTAAATGTGATTTTTTTTTTTTTCGCTGAATGAAGAACACTAAATGATGTAGGTTTGGAGGTAAAATTAGAATATATTCCTGCCAGTGACTTTGTATTACCATTTTTATATTTGGTGACAGAGTGAGCTGTCGGTGAATTATCTACATTTTCCGGCTAAACTCTATGAATAAAATTAGGGACTGAGTTTATAAAATGAGGAATATTTTCAGACATAGCAATTACACTGCTTTTTCCATATTATGTTCATTATCCAAAAAATGGCCTCATGCTCAGCAAAGTTTCAAACTGACTGGCCAATTGGTTTTTGAAATGTTGTTTGCAAGACATTCATGATAAAAATAATGTCATAATTTGGAGGGTTACACCTTGCTTGAGTTGTATACCATAAATTTGATCAAATGTCAAACATGGAATTTTGTCCAGCATTTTAAAGTTTTTGATAATGTTACTGAAATTTGTGTACAAGCTTTAAAAAAAGCAGCAACAGAATTGTGATCTCACCAATGTTACCAGAAATTTATTTTTTCATGCCAACAAAGTGGTTGCATGTGATTGAGTTCTCTGATGTTCTATGTCAGTATGTGATGAAATGCATAATTGAACATAATTATCTGGACAAGATAAAGTACTGTGAAGAAAAAAAAGGTATTCAACATGATGCCCTTCGTCACCAAAGATATTGTTTTTTTGTAGTACAGTACAGTCAGCTCTACCTAATACCATTTCCTTGGGAGTATGGAAAAAGTTACAATTAAAAGAAGCTGAAATTAGCAAATGAGTTTTATACAGAAATACAGCCTTGTATGTTGTGGTAAATGTTGCAACTAAATGGAAATTGTCATTATTCCGATTGCGAGTAAGTTGCAATCAAACAGTCTATAGAATATATATGTTTAATGTTATCAAGGCATTCACTTCGACCAATGTCAAATAATTTTCTCTGAGAGACATCTAATTTTTTAAATTTCAGATTATAATGGGCAGTGACATCCATAGCAGCAACTCCACAATGTATTTAGCCCATAACCGTATCCTCCTTATGGTAACATTCCATCTACAGCTGATCTTTGAATGTCTCATCCTTGCAGTCACCAAAAGCAATCACCATAACCAAGACAACTCAATACCAACAAAACACACGTTCATATGCTTGAGTCAAAAGGACTTATTTTTTTTTATTTTTCAATACGCAAAATTCAATTTGAGTCATGATTTGAGTACTGAGAGTAGCCTGCGCTAATCCAAGCAAAACAAAACTCACTGGATGCCTTCCCAGACCGCAAGACTATTCTCAGCTAGAGTTACAGTATATAACTTACACTAGTCTTTCCTTCAACTTTGTGCTCAGCAACTGTTTATTATCTTGTAACATCCACAATCAACATGCAGCACAGCTTTGACATATGTAATGACATAAATGTGTAAATGCCAAGCAAAATGAGGCTTAAGTCACTTTCTGGCTAGGTCAAGTTATTAGTATAACATAAGAGCTTAATTAATATGGGTATCTTCATTTGGTGAAGCAATTTGTTGCCATGTATTATTCTATAACGAGATAATATAGTTATTTGAAGTGGCCAGGGGTAACTCCACGCAATGGGGAAACAAAAAAGTCTGTGAAAATAAAGACTGAAAAATAAAGTCATTGTATATAGGCCTAGTCTATATCATTTAGCATACCTCATAAAAGTTCAAGTTTATCCACAGTTACTGACGATTTCCCAATAAAATCATTGTTTATGTGTATAGAAAAGACTTTACATTTGATTTCTGCCTCAAACAAATAATATTTGATTTTGGACGGCCCTATTCACCTCCAAAGCCCCATCTCTCAGTTCTTAGTTATGCAACACAAGCCTCATTCTGACTGGCTGTGAAACAAAAGATGACAGTAAATGGAAACTTGCGTAATTACCCTCACTATCAGTGGGATGGCCATGGCTGTGAAGTCAATTTCTAATGAGGGGTATTTTTGCAATACAGATTCTGACACCAGATTGATGAAGGCAACTAATTTATCAGAAGCATGCATGCTCCAAAGTACAAGCTAAGTGACATCCTTGAAAGGCATGTAAAAAAATGTCTGCAGTTCATCACATTACAAACTATATACTATTTTTATTAAAAGAGTGGAAAGTATACTTTGCAGATGTTATCTAATTAAAATCTAGGCAGGAATGCCTTACATTTATATAGAAAATTTGATTATTCCCTGATCTATACAAAAGGAGAAAATAAAAAGTTTGAAAAAACAACCAGATTATAATAATATTCAGGGCTATTCAGAACTGTATTATGACTAAAATATGTATTAAAGCTTCATTAACTCTTTACGTGCCATGGTCTTAATTTTGCATCCAATTTTACCTTTATCTTGGATCAGCATGGCAAAAATGTGACTAGAGTCTTGGGGTTGAAAAGGTAATTACCTTGAAAGTCTTTCATAAACAAACTATCAAATCTAAAATCGAACATCATCCTGGAACTAAGAATTCTGAGAAACAGTGGAATATCTATCAGATGATAACATATGATCTGCATTTTGCATTATGCAAATGCTTCCCCTTTACTAGATAGTAATATTATTTTCATCTTTGAGACCTTTACAATACTTTTTTTACACTTCAATTTATCTTTTTCAAGATCACTGCCAAAAGCTGGGTGTATTTTATCTTAAAAATATTAAAATTAGGTACTCATCTTTGCAATGTCAAAGCTATGCTGTCATGGTGATGGAAAATTTCAGCTCTGCTGCGAGCATTCACATGATGATGCCATTACAAGACATGCATCACAATTAAAAATAATACAGATATTTGGTACCGCGCCACAAGACAACCAAATGATGGAACACAACAGTGAATGAAGAAGGAACCATATACAGACATAGCAGGGGAAAAAATGTAAAAGAGGCGAAGGAAGAACAGAGATAGCAAGAAAGAACAAAGATACAAAGAGAGGCAAGGGAGATTATTCTGAACAAGCTCTGGCATGATGTGTAACAAAGAGTTTCTTTGCAACAAAAATTCTTTAAGCTATAGCATGGACATGCACAGTTCTCTAAAACATATCTAGTTCTTGCTGAGCCAATCATGGCATGGAAATCCAAAACAGGCTTTAACACAAAACTCAGTGAAAATCACATATGTTTTAACAGACTGAACATCCTGGCTGCAAAGTTAGCCTATCTCTGAAATTATGCTATCATATTCAAGTCACAACATTTGCCTCTCCTTAAAACAAAGTAACGTTAAAATGTTAAGTCAAAATGCAGTTTGCTCAAATTCAAGAATCTGATTTCACTATGCAGAGACACACATTATATGTCTGTCTGTCCCATTTCTGTTGCCTCTCATGTGCAGACTTCCAAGGACAGACTGACATGTTTTTCTTAACCCATTGGACCTGTAGTCACGGTACATGCCTGTCACTAGTGGGGACATTCCGCTCAGCTGTCGTTCATCATGAAGCTCGAGAGCATGAACTACCTCAGCATCTTTAAAATGTTGGCTTGCATCATCCTGTCTTGGCTAGGATACCACCACAGGCCACACCTGTGTGGTGTGCTTTGCAAAGTTCAATAAATTCAAAAAGAAGACCTGGAGTCCCATACAAAGACTACCCAGTCAAAGCAGTGAAAACGTGCTTTCAATGTGGATATTGCAACCACTACCTCCGTATCAAGAGAGGATCACTTGTTGGCAGGACTTTCACCAGAAGATGGATTATGTTGTATGAATGCGAGTACAGAATGTAAGAAAAGGTTCAGTTTTGCTAAACTCTTTCTATCAGTCCCATTTTTGTGTTGGTTGCATGTGTTTGATACAAGGGTGATTTTAGTGGATTTTACCCAAAAAAGGCCAGGAATAGTGCATTGGGAAAGCTCAGGGTCGAGGGTCCAAAGGGTTAAACCTGAAGTTTGGATTTACATCTACTTTCTCAGCAATTAAAAAAAAATCTTGCAGAGATACTTAAATAAGCTGCAGACTACAACATCAAGACAAGAAACTGATAGAACCAAACAATGAAGCTCTTTTCTTTTGGTCTCGTCTAACCATAAGGTTATTGTCAGTTGAGAGATACCCTGTAGTGTTACAATGACAACTAGTCAGCATGTTCTTATGGAAATAGGGAAAAATATTTCTAACACAGCATTAAAAACTTGGGTGAGAGCACACTGTTTCAATATAACACTAATTTTTTTCCTTCTTGTCAAGTCTTCTCCAGACATTGTCTTTAGACTTGCTCACTGAAAATCTGCTCTGATCTTTTAAACATATGTCAGATCAAAAGCAGACATCAGGAACAGTGCAACAGATCTTCTCTTGACGAAGTCACTCATCAACATATGACTGTTCAAATCTTGCACAACACATTCACATATCATCACAGTCATAGAGATTTTTGAGATGCGCAATCTGCCTATGACTGAGACAATATGGTCTCAAAGACTGATCATCTGGTACCATCTGCCACTTTACAGAAAAAGACCACATGTGCCAAAATCACAACATTACAGGAGATGTAAGAAATGTTCACACTGTACTTTTCTTTATTAATTAATCAACAGCTCGTATGACTGATTGTCTCAAAAATTGTAACATCTTCAACAGAATGACCCAGATGGAAAGACAAATATTATGCCCTATACAATGGTGTCATTGAATGATTTTCACCTAATTTGGCAAATATGGTCTTTTTTTTTGTGTGTGTGTAAAAATGACAGATTACTGCTCAAACCTTGCAAAGTGAATTGGCATGGGGTCTCAAAGGCTGGATTGATGATGCCTTAAGAGACCAAAAAGTGGCAAACTTGGAAAACCATGATTATGAATCCAAGCTTATTATCATTCAAGAATTTTATTAGACCAAGCTCTTTTATCACTCTAGAATCTCCTGTTTCAGAGAATTTCACAGGATCTTGAACATTTGTGATATTGTCTCCTTAAAATTCTTTGTTGCAACAAAAAAAAAAAAAAAAACATCNAAAAAAAAAAAAAAAAAACCACATCACTAAAGCACTATCACATCAGCAGAAAAAAATAGCAGGGTTGCCAAAAAGAAATAATCTATTTAAGGATACAATCACAAAGGGGAACCCTTTTCTCCTAGAGGTTTCTCACATTTTCCCACGAACAAAGACATTTTTCAAAGGGTTGCTTATGCTTCAAAATAATAGTTTATTTAACTGAGTGTAAAGAAGAATGCGTGCACAGGTTTCTCATATAGCAAATTGTTGCAGCAGGGAAGTGATACTCATTCATTATCTGAAGCGCACCAGATGTAAGAAGTCACCATAATAAAATTGTGGGGGAAAAATTCTACAAATTCCAGCATGAACTTTTAATTTGATATTCTGCATCAGCATTTCAAACAAAAACAAAAAAGTGAAAAAATTTTAATTTTAGAAATGTTTATCAAATTTTCTTTTTCTAGGGATAGTATGAATTTCAATCATTTTCTGGAATTTTCAAATGTTCTGAAATTTCACTGTAAGATTCCACAATGTTTTTTCTTTTCTCAGTTTTATAAAACCTATACAAACCCTTTTTGAGTACTTTTCATTGATCAAGCTAAGCCAGGTTTAGCATATTATACTACAGTGGTTTACATGAAAAAAAGACAACAGAGTTCAAGAGGAAAGAAAGAGTAAAACACCAACAGCCCAGACAGCACTAACAACAACAATAATAATGTGGATGGAAATAAGCGACAGCCTAAACGTCGCAGTCTGTGATGGACATGAAGACAGCAACAATGGTGAAGTCAATGATCATGATGATATAACAATGCTACGACTTTTGTAGGACGTAGTTCTACAGACTTAGATACTTGGTCGGCAGAGTGTGTATCGTGTGGCAGCCAATTTGGTGGACAGAGAGGCAGCTTACAAGTCTGAAAAAAATAATGGGTTTCAAACCTGGATTTAGAGTTTGCAGGAGAATAAGATTAATAGAGGCGAAGACGAAAGGTTCAATTCAAGTTTCTTTTATTTAGGCCAAAGGCCAATCACAATATTATATAATATGTGCAAAATATTGACATAATAATCATATGAAAATATTCTCTCTCACCATATCACTCCCTTTTGTCAACCCCTGAAACTCTAAAGATATCTAATCTCTGCCTAGTACACTTCTAGCATTCTATCCACCTCCCTTCTAATGCGCCGTCTCAAACCCTATCAACAGTAATGCTCCTTGTGTGATTATTACCAATCAGGCATGCAAGAAAAGAATGCTTCATATACCGTACCCTTTAAACTTTAACCTAAGAGCTATCTTGGTATTAGAAGTTTGATGCAATACTGAAGGATGTGCACTCTTTCGGTACACCTGCCCGTTTGAAGCTGCAGAAATACTGAGAAATTGAAATCTTCTACAAACACAGTAAAGTAGCCTGCCCAGGCAGTATATTTTCCTTCAGCAAATCGGATTAAGCATTAAGTGAGCTGTTGATTTCAAGTTGGATTAATCAGTGGGGTCCGTTTCTTAATAATTATGAAAAACGTAAATGGCAGCTGAAGGCTCTTACTAAATGCGAGACAGCTGATGCAGCAGATTTGATGGCAGGATAGCCTCCAGTTTTTCCAGGATATAGCTCAGAGGAAGGTACAGCCAGCCAAGCATCTGGGGAAAAGTAGGAAAAATAATCAACATTCAGAACGCACGGTATCAAACAGCATAAAAAGAGACTGCCAAACATGTGGGGAAAGTAAGGAAGATCATCAACAACTAGAATGTAT
Organism: Ellobium chinense; assembly: GCA_033807755.1. Classification (NCBI taxonomy): domain Eukaryota; kingdom Metazoa; phylum Mollusca; class Gastropoda; order Ellobiida; family Ellobiidae; genus Ellobium; species Ellobium chinense. Next base: position 21,943 of record JAWQUT010000715.1, read on the forward strand.
GGTATAAAACGGCATAAAATGAGAGACAGGTTTGTTCGGTGTTTTTTTTTTGAATGAACCAAATGAAGAATGATCTGTTAATGAAGTACATGAAGAAATGATAAACAGATTTTTTGGGATTTTTTTTTGGCCACATCAGCACTTCACAACTGTGACTGGCACCAGCAGATTCTGAGAGGACATAATCAAGGCTGAGGGAATAATGCAGCATGGTCACTGTATCTTTGGCTCTGTCATTATCTCACTGCTGTACTACTACTGTCTCTTTACTGTCAATTCTGTTTAAGGTATGAAGATGCCAATAGCACCTGGCATAAAATATGTAATTTCAAATTAATAATAAGTTAATGGGAGGTGTAAAATCTTATATTGCCAACAGTGAAAAAAAACCACTGGGATCTTCATGTTTTAATCACAGGTCCAAAGTTGCTTTTAAAATGAGTTGAAATCACCTAATGATTCTTATATAGACTATATAAAAATATAGTATTTTGTGTGGTAGAAAATGTGATGATTATCCAGACTGCGATTAAATGGGAGTAGACTGTACAAAATAATAAGGTCACCAAGATTACCACTACAACAGGTGTCAGTCTTCATCTTCTTTCCCTTCAGCCTGGTTTTTGTTTTTTTCTGTCACTCTTAATTTTCAAGATTCTGTTCATTTGGAAATGGTTCATGAAGTTATTTTTTCAAGACTAAATACATGCTATGACAATGACAAACAAAAACTCAGAATCATACATAACTGGCTTGAAAAGTTCAAGGTATTGTGCACATAGTAACTCTGTTATGAAGATGCTTTCTTGAAATTACCAAACTTTGTAACCTTAAATGTTTTAAAGTTACGCTTTTATCTGTATGTCTATTTTTCAACATGCGATACAGCCATAATCATGCTGATGCGCCATAAGATCCTAACTCCAACAAGTGCAGTTTTTCGACATCAACTATTAAGCAACCCCGTGATATGTCCCTGTTTTCTCTCCTACCAACATGTTCTCATACAAACTTCCGTACCGTTCTGACAACAACTCCCATGGGTTCAGGGTACTGATGTGTGAGGAGGGCGAGGAGGGCAGTGAAGGAACACAGTCCGGCCGTGAACAAAATGAAGAAGGGCAACTCCTTTTTGGGGTAGACCGACACTTCATGGAAAGCTGCAGAATAAGGGAGAGACAAAATCATAGTTGAAGGAATTTTCACAAATAATCAGGTACTGTATTGACACTCGGATAAAGTTAAACACACTTATTAAGAAAACATTTTTGACAAACTAGCATCATTCTGAAACATTTTTTTAAGTCCCAAAGTAAGAGCTGGCTTCATTTACCCATACAGATATTACAAAATATGCTTAGAATAAGTCATGTCTGATGAATTTCATTATAAATATATTCAGATGCAGGGCTTATATCAAAGCAGTTCATGCTAACGCCACTTTACCTCATTATCATCATCATCATTCCTACTGTGTCAGAAGGTCATGTCACTCAATAACGTTTCAAAGCCCTTGAAAACACCCCATGCCACTGCCATTCTACATGCACAGATCACTTGCATTCAGACACCACAATCTGTCACTCTCTGTAACCAGACATCCATGATACAGTAGGCTGTAATGCCACAGAAGCAGCAAAGATCAAACCAAAAACCTAATGATGACTATGCCTGATCATTTGGCTGTTCTGTGTACTTTCTTAACAATGTTTTTCCTACATACTTTGGCCAAACTATGCTGTGTTTGTTAAATTCTTTGTCTCCAAAAAAAAAAAAAAGGGAAAAAAAATACCCTGAGAATTCAGACGATCTCTTGTGTTACTTTTATTTCAATATATATTGTAGATTTATTGTAGATAACAGAAGTAATCTCAGGCAATCCAAATGTACTGTTATATTAATGAAGCCCCCTTTGTCCTTTCCATAACCTGAAACTATACATTCACCACATGGAGTGCAACATAAGTTTTGCCACTCTGGAAGGCCAGTGAATCAAAAATATAGTAATAGAAGAAACATGTGGTTGGTATAGGTATCCACAAATATAAATCTGGACATTCCTCTCTCACCTGGCAATAATTCGCGATCAGCATTTTCAGTGCATGTGGGGTAGGGGTGGAACAAGTGGCCCTTTTCAAGTGGGTAGGGGATCATGCGGAATGCTGAAATGAAGCAAGCAAAAACAAAAAATCAGTCTGAGGTTAGCAAGACTTGATCTCTGTCTAAAATCCCTAACCACGCCTTTTCTGCTATGTCCTAGTTACAGTAATTTAACCCTAAGAAAGATCCAACTGTCAGGAAATACATTTACCTGAAGTCACAATATCTGAAATTTTCAATGGGCTTCTTAAAAACTTACCACATTCTGCAGTTATCAAGATTTTATATCACACCTAGAGATTCACAATAAAAATGATGACCCAAAATTCTGTGACTCACTTCATGTGGCCCTATCCCATTATGTTCTTAGACACAAAAATATCTTTACGGCCACTTTACATGAAACTGACAAATGAGGGAGATCCTTAGGTGAGCACAGTGACAAAAAAGCAAAAAAAAACACCAAAAAATGCTGGTGGTCAGCTTACTTCCTTCCCATGTACAGTGTAAAAGATTGAGAGCTCCTTCCACCCTTTTCCAGTGATGAAGATGGAAGAAAGAATAGGCAATAGCCTCACTGTCCCCTCTTTTCAAGATATGTTCAGGAGGCAGGATCAAGCTCTTCATTTCTAACAGATACTGGAAGTAAAAAATAACACAGATGATCAGAAAGTGTATGATACTAAAAAAACATTTACTTAATCAGCCTGTATACTTTTAACAGATGTTGAATGTAAATGATGGGAACAGTAAGAGTATAACACTGTGGGATCTTTCCTTGTGCATCAGTCAGGCTACATGTTTCTACCATGCATTGCAAGACAAACAACTTGGATCATCAGAGAGTGTATAGAACTGAAAAATTCCACGTGAGTTGTTTCTGACAGATAATAAAACGGAATTGACAAATCAGAGAAATTTTTAAAGCAATAGAGAGCTTGCTAGCTGAGACAACCAAATTATGACAAGCTTAAGTTAAAATTTCAAATCCTGCATCTTTCACTAAAATAAGTAAAATCTCATATGGCTATTAAAAATTTAACCCCCCC
>JAWQUT010000715.1:25098-45836 GCA_033807755.1 Ellobium chinense
CCCCCAAAATCACAATAATGTATCGATACAATACCATACTCCAAGTGCCATGACTGCTTACTGAATCACTGAAAACTGAAATTGACAAACTTCCCCTAAAGTGACGGAAATGAATCCCATTCTTTTATCAGTAGTTGTGAATAGTCAAAATGCATATGACTTACAGTCTACGACAGCAAAATAAGGCATCTAGTACACTATGAAGTCTCTGACAAATTGATACAACAATGATGGGCATCTGTGTGAAAACTTCACCTTTATATAAATTACACTGAGAGGTACAATTTTCATCCAGGCACCCTTGATATTAATTGCATTCAAATCAAACCCAGGCAATAGCAGGCCTACAAAAAAAAAAATATTTAAATGATCAATAGGAAATCAGTTTATGCAGGATGAGAAAAAAAAAATCAAAAGCATGAAAGTAAATACTCCTAAGAACAAAGTCATTATTCATGGGGAACACGCTGAAAATTTTGAGATTTTTCTGTTCAACACAGAAGGTCGGCAGGTCTGACTTGTTGTGTCAACCTACCTTTGGAACATGTGGATTAAACTCCACCGCTCTGTGAATGGCTTCCACTGCTGTCATCTCTGCTGTGCTCAAGCCCCGCTTCGATGCTATGTCTGGGGAAAACCTATGCAGAATAGAAAAATCAAGGATGGACATGAAACTTTAAAAAAATGAAATAAGAATATATCAAATCACTATGAAATAATACAGACAATTCTGCCCAGTGTGCTAAAATATTTCTTCTTTCCTGTTTTCTTCAGCTGCCCGGAGGGTTCTTTGCATTTTGTTTGCAGAGATGGCCCTAATGGAAACCTCACAGCCGCCTATGTCCCTGCAGAAATTGAATGGGGGCAGGTTCACAGTTCAAAGGGCAAGGTGGGGAAAAACAAAGGCTGTGGCAGATATCTGATGGGAAGAACAGTGTTGCCAGCCAGGGTCAAGGAAGCCTTAGTTAAAAATTGCATGCGAGCCAAGTTGGAGTGAATCCTCCTACATGAAACAAAGACAAGAAGAAATATAATTTCTTCCCACATTACCAATATTTCATTGTAGGTTATTTAATAAATAAATCCTTCTTAACCATAAGAAGCTTAAACTTTACTCAACCAGTCTGGTACAGGGCATACCCTGCAAATATCTGCATCAAATTATTGTCCTTTGAATAACATTCAACTGCAGGTACAACAGAAAATACAGAAGAAAAAAAAAGAAAAAAAGAATTACCATACCATGAGCAAGCAACCTTCAGATATTTCCTATATTTGTACCACATATGGCATTTATTGTAGCTACCAAATCAATAACTGAGATCATTAATTTAAAATAACATATCACCACAATGGATTCTGGTCACTTCTACATAGCAAGGGAAATAAAACTGGTAGAGCAAACAGGATGCTGCATAGGGGTGTCAGAAAAAGTGTGCATTTGGAACCCAAAAATTAACAATCCAGGTCCTAAAATGAGAGGTGGAGAAACGTGGAGAAAACTGTATAGTACAAAATGACCAAAAGAAGAAGACAAAAGTTTTAACCCTTTGAACCCAAACTCACCTCATCCCAAATCTTGCAAATCCCTACTCCCGTAAGCTCAAGGGCAAGGTCAGGTAAAGACTAAGGGAATAACTTGGGCATTTATCAATCCAATCTGTCCATCTCTTGGGGTATATAATTATTTTTAAGGCCAGAAGGCAGTTTTTAGAATTCAAAGGGTTATAAAATCTAATAGCTATGCGTTATCAAAAGCGATTTGCAAAAAACTTGTGCGTGTCACCCACAAATGCCTGCGGTTTTGTACACCAGCACCTATAGAATGGACTCAAATTTTAAAAAATTACCTTATGACAATGACAGACAGGCAAGCAGCAAAACTTAATACAGTGGATTCTGGTTACCTTGGCAAAAATGAAAGCTATATATAAATGGTTGAAATAAATTGTTCAAAAATTACACTCAGGTTTAGAAAATGACTATGTACGCATTTACACTATCTAAAAACATTATTGGAACAACCCGGCCAATAGGTACACAGAATGATTGTGAACAAAAGAATGTGCAGTATCTAAGTAAACAGGATTAAGCCTGGAAGTTTTGTCAGCAATGACACAGAGTGAGACCACTCTTGGAACTTTTAGGGACCTTAGACAAATTCAAAAGGGATTTGTGTGTTTGTCCTTATCTACCTGCAGGCAAAGTCTTCATTTTAGGAACTGTGATTTGTTTGGTATCATACTTGAATTTGTATTTCAGTTTTTCACCTGCTGTCACACGACATTGATCGTACTCTATATATTTTTAAAAAGTAACTATGTACACTCATCCAGACTGGGCATTCTCAGAGTGGGAGATTGATGATTGTTCTGTTTGTGAGGTGAGCTTGTGATGGAATGTGCAATCAGAAGCTGACAGAATGGTTGAATAATCAAGATATAAGAAGTGGAGCTAACTGGAAATGTCTGTATTGTAGGCCCAACCAACACAGAATTGTTAGGTAGGCCTATGCCCCTCCAAAAAAAAAAAAAAACATAAATATTCCAGGGTAGTGACAATAGGGACTTTGTTTTTTTAATCTACGCAAGGATTCCTTCCAAAATCCTGTTACCAGTATCCTGGAACCTTTCCTTTTTTTTTCTGTTATACAAATCATTTCATGGCATACAACACTGACAAAATGCCCCTGACTTTACATTCATGGAAATGAGGCTTTGGGACGAACTCCATGGAATGGACCATATCATGCTTTAGGTTACCAGAATCCCACTGACTTAAGCAAAATATCCAAAGCAATGCCAATTCAACAGTTTCAAAAGGTCTTGAAAACTAGCCTAGATGGCATAAAACTTACCTTTAACAAAAAAGACATCTTAACTGCATATATTTCAGCAGAATTTTATGTTTGGAATTTCTCCAGGAAAAATAATCCTGATCATTCCATTAAGCCCAGCCTCACATCTAGCAAGTTTCTTGGTGACAACTGTGTGGCACTCTAATACACATCAGTCTAATATCCTGTAGCAAATCTGCATTCCACAAGGTCACTAATGATATGATAACTTCACCCTAAACAACAAGTCTCTGCCCATCTGTTCCAGGATCACACACACAAATGCACTCATAAAAATTTTGATACATGATTTGTAATAGCCCTGTGGGGTGGATAAGAGGTCTTCAGGACTATGATGTCCTCATGTCACTACAGATTGCACCATTCCATGATAAAATAGTCTACTTGGGAAGCAGAATAGATACTGATTAACTTTTTGAACCTTCAAACACCATGTTTATCCCTATTCCTCTGGGCTCTAGGACATGGCTATGTATGGACTAATAAACTGGCACAGAGGGGATCAGCTCAGTCTTTTGGTCTCTCAGGATATGTACTTTTAAGGCCGGACTGAAGTACAGGTATTGTTCCTTAGGTTCAAAGGATTAATAAACTATAAGTGTGTCTTCATATGATGATTCATCCTCTAAACATCCTCGCATCCTTTTAGCCCTGGCTAACAGATATGTCCTACAGTGCTTGTTATTGAAGCATTATTTTCTTTTCTGACACCAGTACTTGAACTTGTAGCTTGCATTTAGGCAAGTTAAACTATTGCGGAGCATCAGCTACACAATGCATTCATATGAAGACATGCTAAATTACTGCTTGAACAAGCCCATCCCCAAATTAGCTACAGCCATCACAATCAATGGGACTAATTATACAACTTTTCTCGCAGCCTGTTACCCTGCATCCTCACACAGTCAGCACCGGAGATCTATTACAGAGCAAAGCTACTTAAATGCACTGGGTAATGGGACAAGCATTGGCTGCAACTGGCTGCCTAAAGCACGCAGAAGAACAAAATTCAAGGAAGGCCTAATAAACAATACATATTCTGAAACAAGTATTCTCTCTGTCAATATACTGACTTAATTATAAGCATCCTATACTCTGACAAAAGTAACTCCAAATCATCCATACTGTGCAACATCTCTTCAGACTACATGTCTTAATGCCAAATGTCAGGAACTCAGCTATCATGAATCTAAATTCGCTAGATATTAAGACATTTTTACTGGCATAGGAATAGAATTGATTCCCATTTTGCATAATATGGCAATTATTTGAAGCAAAGGTGAAGTCGCATTACTAATGTCATTTCCATGAAAGAGAAAGCATGTTTTTCCTCATCTGCAAACTTTGCAAAGTCCAAATTACATGAGTTGAGTTTACGATACCCACAGCAGTCAGAGAAATGTTGCACAAAAGGCATGAAATGGTCCTTAAGTACAGCAAGGAAATCTCAGGGATGCCACTCACCTGTCATAAAATTCTTAGAACTTTTTTGTGGCTAGTCCCATAGATTAAATATTGTATCTACTTGTACTCGTCTCGGTGTACCAAGTGAAATGATATAAGCAGCATTACCTTAAGATCTATAAATCAGAGGAATATATTTAACTAGCTCTAATTTGAAGATTAGAAAAGGATAGTAATTCACATAAATCTAGCAGAATACTTTAGTGCTATTACCACTTTCAAGTTAATTATGAAGGGTGCTCTCACATTTTACTCTTTGCACAACACTTTCAGCCCCCATCGCACAAGCACAAGACTTCACCCAGATCTATCTTTAGTCTAAAGGTGTTTTTGGCTAAAAGGAAGTTACTGCTTCAAAGCCTAACAATTTATACACTATACTGGCACGGATGAAAAGCATTAAACTTTTTAAGTAAACCACCTCTTGTTAAATGATATCAAAATGTCCTAGGAAAGCAAGCTTATGTTTCCCAAAATTCTCACAGGAATGGCAATCCTGAGACAGAGATAAGAAGGAGATGGGGAAAGGAAAGCAGGAAACTGGGAAGCTGAAGTCTGGAATTGTCGGAGGCCAGTGAGATGGACTGTGACCAGAGCACCACACAGAATTTGTCACACCAAATGTGGTTGTGGGAGGGTGCAAACACCAACGTACCTCAAAACTGTTGATGGGGACATGGCTGTTTTGGAAGCTAAGTCGGGGGTATATCTGGCAGAGAGATATGGTAACATGCATCACTAGGGAGCTTCAACAAAAGGAAGGGCTGGCATGATGGGTAAAACAACACTTGTATGTAGGAAACAGTTGGGGTCAGGCCACAATTGAGTATTAGTATGCATAAAGTGGTTGCAAAAGCATTTTTCTTTCAAAAAAGCTCACACTGTACACTGTATCATGGGAGTAAGCAGGATCTGAACTGAGCCACAATCCAATTTTTTTGTATCATGGATATGAAGAGCTTTCCTCTTTCCAGGAAGCTGGTACAACAGATTTGCTTGCAAAAAGAAGCCCGGTTGACCCTCATTTTGGAAACTATGTGAACAGCACTAAAGACATTTTCCCCATTTTGAATAAGGTGACACAGACTAACGTAAAAGATGTATGCTAATGCCACATATTAGCATGGGCACTCCCTGCAGCTTACTCCAAGATTTGATCATTCTCCTTGGTTAGCTAGTAATTTTGATTTAAGGAACTATGCATGAATTTACTGTGTCCTTTACTTAAAACACACAACTAAGCAATACTAAAATCCAGATGATCTTCCTGTGACCCATATTTTATTATTTATAACCATGAATTTGGGGGATGCAGCTGTGAGGCTTGCACAGCATAAGTTTGTCCAATAATCTTATATTTACAGCATGAAACAAGTTAAACCTAGAAAAAGTGTCTTGGAAAGAGGGACTGGCTTTCAGCTTCCATATGCCTGTTATTGACAGAGCACTTCACAACCACATCCACCTGTGACTGATATTGTTTAAAGAGTTGACAGTCCGCGGTTTACTTCGTCTTAAACAAGTTTTATTCGACCAATACTTTTTCCTTACACAACAGTGCATTCAACCATCATGTCACTTCCTTTCCTTGCAGCAACTGAGAATAACCATCAGTGAACCAAGTGTGGTAGCTAAAGTCAACTCCACTTAATTGTACCTTGCTTAATCACATTTTTCAGAAAACACGGAGTCCTTCTATTTTGTAGTAACATATTCCAATGGTGAGAAAGGATAAATTATTATCATCAGAGGACAAAGGTAAGGTATTTCAGCCTGTATAGCTGAGCCCTGGCACCACAGGATTATGACTCCCAATTTTTGGGATCTATCCTAAATTTTCTTTTCTGAGGCCATGGTTTATGCTCAAGGTTCTCTCAAATCTTGGCTGCTATTCTAGGGACAACATGTTTTCTGGGTGTCTAGAAGTTGAAAACAAAACAAATGCTGTTTAAATACTCTGATGAAATGTTTCTAAACATCAGCAGAGTTGTGATTAAGTGGGGTTGACCGTGTTAATATGAGCCACACTTACTATAAAAATCTGCCAAGTTATCTGTGGTGGAAGCTGTGCAGATGAGTTTCATTGTTTCAGAAAAACACAACTGGGAATGATTTCAGGGCAAGCCTTAACTGCATTTAGTTTCAGCTTTGCCTGTCAGATACAATAACCAAATAAACAGATGGCCTGAAATGCTCTCAATTAAAAGTTTCTAATCAGAGTACAGCAGGGATGCCACTCACTTGCCATGAATTTCTCTGAACTCTCTGCAGCTTCATGTGGATTATATCGGCCCCTGGGATTAATACTGTCATAAGTTCATATAACAGTATAATTTCCAGGCATGATATGCTCTTGTTTAAATCTGTTTCTATGTTTCTATCTATTTCTAGTACATCTACCAATTTCCAAATCTGCTAACTACATTTCTAGTAACAAGTTACACTGCACACACAATTGTACTAAGGCCCACTTCTCACACAAAGACACATGCAGGGATCTATGTTGCCTGGTGTTTACCAAGAAAATGAAAACAGCTGATTGCAAATGGTTATGATCTGTTTCACTCCACAAATTTTGGGATAACTTCCAAGGGTACTTTCAGAAAAGAAAAAAAATCTCCTCCCTCTCTGCCCTTCCCCCACCAGTGGCCTCTCTCTCTCCAAATGATGTCAAACAGCCTTCTCAGAAAAATGGCATCCCTGACAAGGATTGGTTGTGCAGCAGTACTATTGGGCTAGACTTTTTCAGTGGGCTTCCCGAAACCATGATTATTATGGAGCCGTTCCTTCACTGGTTCACTGACAGTTGATTTATTCCATACAGGAAACACAAATGAGAAAAAAAATTTACAAAAACCACAAACACCAAGTAAATACACATGACTGATGGCTCGACTCCATAAGAAAACCATGCAAAAGGCAGTTTCAATGTTCGCAACAACACAAAACAAAGTTAAGGCATGACTAGACCGAACATAATTTCTCCTCCTTGGATACAGTTGCAATGTTCAAAAATTCCTAGTCCCAAGAAGGAGCATGTCAGGATAGATGGAAGTCTTCTGCACTTTTATCTAGCATCTCTTTGATACTCGTAGCAAAGTTTTTTGACAAAAGCTCATAACCTGACCAAAGGTCAAAAGTTAAAGCAGCCCACAATGATCAGGATTATAAGTGTCACAAAACCAAATTTCTGTCCCCTTTTTGTCTTTCTTCGCATAAACTTTTTCCTTGAGTCATGGATAAGTCTACAAGACTTTTTGGCTGCAAAAAAAAACAAAAACTGACGAATATACATTCACCAACAAAAGTGTATTCATATGCTTGAAGTTACAAGATTCTTCCTGAACTCCTATCCTCTGGTGAATCCAAATGATATTTGTACAGTGCCATAAAGTTTATATAAGACACTTGCTATTATTAGGCGCAGATTACATTAATTTTGTACAAACTTGGCCAATAAATTTTCCCTCCGCCATCCAGATTGAGATGTTGTATTAGTCCCATGCCCACAGCAGTATTTTAAAAAAGTTCTGATAGAAATAATATTGAAGGAAGGACAAATAATATATTCCTTTGGTATCCTTAGCTCATTCCCACTGGTAGTTTTTTATTAATTTTATGAATTTATTAAGAAAATTATGTTTTGCATTATTTTAACAGTTTTAAAAGTCTGTTGTTCATTAAAGCTGTCAGATGTTTGGCTCATGACTACAGCGATCTCTTACTCTGAGCCCAATGTCTATTGACACAACATTCAAACAGGGCACAAAGCAATTAAACTGCCTGAAAGTTTGAACATTTATATCAACCTCAGAATAAATGCAAATGAAACCTCTCTCCACATCCACATTCTGTGTTAATACATCCAGTTTGCTGCAGCTGAGTGCAAATGTTCAAGAACTTATAACTGAATCAGACAGTTTATGCTGATGTATAAAGTTGCATTCCACATGATTTAAACACAAGTATGCAACCTTAAGGTCAACATTAAGGATATGTTCATTTTATTAAAAGGGAGAGGATTGGTACACTGTACTATGGCTCAGCATTACACGATGGGACTAGGCTGGGCAAGAATATGATGTATGCATTATATTTACACAGACATACTTCGTGTAACTGAACATACAGTGTACTAAAAAAAAAATTTTTTTGCTGAAATTGAGACACCGAAGTCTTGTCAAATGCACAAATACTTATCTACACTCTATGCCCATGGAGTACGAGGCCCAATCACCAGGAGGAGGAGTAAGGATCTTCAAGATTCCCACTATGGATGGATCTACACACTTGGCAAGCCACTGGAGTGGACGGTAAATGATGCAAACTCAGAATGCTCTCTGTTCATGAGCAACTCAACTTGGGAGTGTTTTCAGACCACATTATAAGCTGGCTTACCTGAAACTGCATATCATGTAAAGGTACCCTGGCTTCTTAGCTGTCTAACCCCTACAGCCATAAGATTACTCCTGTATGAACCTCACCAATACCATATTATGTCATGCCATATACACATGCGGCAGAAAATAACTCACTTGTCAGCCACCGCTCTGGCTTTCAGCAGTGCTGCTGTATAACATATTGTTGCTGACTTAGGTAAGCTGATGTCTGTAAAAAGATAGAAGGATGTTGTTACAACAGAACAGAAATGCAAAACAATACTACATTCTTATCAGAGTAACTATCTGAACACTGCAGGACTGCAAATTTAAATCAGCAAGATACTTTGGACAAAATTACAACACAATGATCAGTATGCTGACAAATTCAGAATGTGACAGAAATGCATGTAAAAACAAAAAATGACAAAAACATGTTGGCCACAGTTTTCATATAAAATGAAAACAAAAAATCAGGATAAGGAAACAGAGAGGAAGAGAAACCTCATTGCCATGAATGTCTAAGCTTCTATGAAGATTCAGGGAATCCAATCTCATAACATGCCTTGATCCCTTATCATCCTATCGCACATACAAAACTTCTTTATATCAAATTCTTCAACTCTATGTCCAATGCCTGATTACCCTCACAAAAAGCCTAATCGTCCTCGCAAAAAATGGCAAAAAAAAAACAACAAAAAAATTCTTTTTAACTTCAGCTGGGTCAAATCTTTATTCATAGTTGAGCCTAGAGAACGAGAGATTACGTCTATTAATATGTACCCTTCATTGTATTCATGATTTTGTAAATATTTTTTTATGTATGCTGCCCATATATTATTCAAATGGCTATGATCATCCTTGTCCATTATTATTTGACTGTCACTACTACATCTTTATTTTTCCTTGTCATTCAGGCTTTGGTCTTATATTGATGTAATAAACTACTGACCTAATACTGAACCCTCCTCACTCCCATTCTCACCATCAAGTCCAATACCTACCATCAAACCTCGCTAAGACTGCCTGGACATCAGCATATGCTTGAAGCTCTAGCAATGCCTCTATCAAATTTTCATGAATGTTGAAGTTCATGACAGGAGATTCTTTCAGCAACTGGTAGGAGAGAACAACGTCAGAGTATTGTTAATTTCAATAATCAGACTTCATAGATCTCATGTCTTTTTCATTCAGCCATGACATGATTAGTTGGTATCATCATTTTTTTTTTCCTCAAATTTCAGGACTTTTCCAGGATTATAAATAGTAAGACAAAATTCCAAGTCTACTTGAGATAACAGGACCGAGCATGAACCCTAATAAAACAAGAAAAAAAGTAAAGGCAACACAATATCTCTTCAGGCCATGCTGGTCAGGTAAGTCATTTGTATCATTCTCGTCACTGGCTTTCTCCTTTTGATGTGAAGGAAAAAGTATTAAATGTATTACAACTGTATCATGTAATGCAAGCTTCCTATAAACTTACTGCTTTTTGATTAGTCAAACATTAAAGAAATTGGCCACACATTTTTAACATACACAAACACAGCACAGAAAAATGCTTAATCAATACTCTGCTAAGATCCCTCATATAAAAGTCCCCAAAGATAGATCTTGAGGCGCTAATGAACTTTGTGATGTACATTTCTGTGCCTATGAAACATCACTTTTGCATCAGTCTGAAGTTCTGTAACAACTTCTTGGCAAATTATTTCTTCATCAGGCTGAATAAGCAGCGATCTGTTCATCATACCTGTTAAATATCATATGCTTTCACCTGTCCAGAGCCCTCATAAAGATAGAAGAACTTTGCAACACAATCATCCTTTGTACTAAGCTACTGAGGTTACTGAGCTACAAGTATTATCAGAATTCTCTGATGAAGCACTTACAAAGTAGGTAACAAAGCAGACATAATTGCTGAATAGGAGTTTGTTAGGCAATGATTATGTTAACCAAGTTCCCCTGTATATTATACTTACATCTCTCATCATTTTTACTGCTTCTCTCGTCCTCCCCAGCTTCCGAGCACACATAGCCAGCCTTCGCTTTATGTACACTAAAACATTCATGTCTCGACCTGCATGAGGGAACAAAGTTTAAAGTCATGAGAAACAGTGATCACATCATTAATATTGCATTAATATTGAAATTTGAAGTCTTGTGAAATGGCAGTCTAGGGGATAATAAATTCTCCAAAACAATCAAACAAATCATTAATCGAAAGATATTAAAAAAAAAAAATCTGGTAATACTTCATGCTTACAGCTGCATATTTTCAGCATTTTAGGCAGAAAACTAAAGAGAATGCAGAAGTTCTGATGTTAATGACACGGATTGTAAAAATACTGTACGAAGTGGCTCTAAAATATTCAGAATAGATGGGCCCTCCAAACCTGCTATTATTTCAGGAAAACTAGTCACATCACACAGATAAATTTCAGTGAAAAATGGGAAACACTCAGACATCAATTATGTCACTTGATTGTCAAGGCAAACTATAGTGAAATGTGGAAGGTGTTGAAAGATTTCACAAAAAGTCAACACTTAAGGCAAAATTTGTGACCCGTTGGCAAATAGGGTCATTTTGCCCCAACCAGTGTTAAAGCCAAACCAGCCGGTCATTGAGAGTAAAATGGAAACCATTGAGAGTTCATCAAATCTAATCACTGAGCCAAATTGTACTGAAAAATGGAAAAATCACAGACCTAAAAGAATGTTTTGTGGCTATCAAAGATTTTTCTTTTAAAAATTTGTAAGTGAGAACATGATCTATTTTGCATGTTGTTGGAGAACACTTACGATGCAGCGCTTCTTGTGTAGAATTCTGATGCTGTGTGGTTTGAGACTTTCTGTAGCTTCCCTCGGCTGCCTTATATGCTTGCTTGAACATTTTCTCACACTGTTGTGGTGTAGAAAAAGTATAACAAGAATAAGCAATTGGAAAAGCTGAGAAATAACCTGCTTCTACAATATCAAATTACAATATGGCTTAAAAAATGCTGAGACATGATGCAGACATGTATTTCATGCATCACCTACACCTATGAAGAAAAGTAGCATAAGTGATAGTGATAAAACAGTTATCATATTTACTGATGCCATCCAGATTCATGACGCTCAGCAGGCAGCAAGGAAATGGCAGCCCCTCATCCGCATCCTTTCTTCCTTATCTCAACAACTTTCCACCCTTACATTACATGCATTCAGTTAGTAACTGTTCATTCTGTGTACTCTAAGCTTTTTCTCCTCTTTTTCAGATATCATACCAACTAGTACAGGTAATCTTGGACCCCCACTTCTATCCTTGCTGCCCACATCATCATTTCTTCATTGCTTTACACCTCCATGTTTTCTTTAACCACTTAATTTTCCAGTTGTTATCATATGCTCTAGCTGTTGTCTTCTAATTACATGTGCTATGAATTTTGCTTGTCTTCTCTCCCACTGCTCTTGTAAGTACACATAAGATAAACTGGCTTATATGACACATGTTGGCAAGCTATTATGTTGAACCGAAGAGATGAGATTTCGCCGTATTCAGATAAGCACTGACCTCTAATATTGTTGTGGCCTCTTCTTCTGCTAGCAGCACCATAGCAGTAGCACACCTGCAGAGAGGTCAATGTAATATCAGTTAAGAGTCACTGTGAGTAAGAAGATGACACTAAAAATTAGTATATATTTTTATGTCTGCTGCAGAGGGAAATAGTTTTTTATGATGCCTTAGAACGTTATATACTTTACTCTGAGTAATATATGTGAGCCAGCATCACGAACCTCAACGCAAGTCGCAACCACCCGAATCAAGAAAATCGCGTTCAAAGGTGAAAACTCGATTTTTTGGGTCATTTTTGTTTTTTGATGAGTGTGATAGTTTAGCCATTTCTGTACATCATATATGAAGCATAGTCTTTAAAAATGTTGCTAAGTATATTATTTTGATCGTTAAAAGTAAGGGGGGTCTGACTTGCTTAGCAAAATCTGTTGAAATTTGCCCCGAAATGGGTCCCACTTTGCTCGCTCTCCGCAGATCACGCAGGCTAACAAGTACCGATTATTTGGTATCGTTGGAAAGGTGGAAAGCTCCTCTCTTTGAAAATGTATTAGTCAAGCTACTAAATTTAGCTGCTATCTTCAAACTGGCCAATGAAAACGTCTAAAATAATAAACAAAAGAGGCTTTGTTGCCAAGACTTTGTTTTGTACGCGTTGATTGGTTGACGGAAATAGATTCAACCAATCCTCGCNTTGCCTACATATCATTACTGCACTGTTTCAATGGGATCAGAGGACATGGATGGCTAAGAGAATAACTTTGAAAATGGGGCAAGGAAAGAGGAAATGGGCAGTTCAAACTGAGTAGTCTACAGGAAACAATCGATTGGTGAAAATAAAAATAGCAAGCAACTGTTTCAATCCAAATACAAGTGTCAAAGTTAAAGAAAATTCTTTAAGTCTATGTTCATGAAATGTGATAACTGCATATAAACCTGATGGAAAACAGCCTGCTTTCATTTACGAAATTTCATTTAGTTCGTACAGCATGTGAATCTCTATATTTGTCATGTGTATCTGGCCCGAAAAAAAATTGCTTTGCTCCTTTGGAGAACACTGTGTTGGATATTTCATCCCACCAGCTTTACATCATAATGTATACGATTATTCTCCTTTCTGAAATTTTCTTCTGACTTGATGAAAATTTTGCCTATGAGTGTTGAATAATTATTTCATGAAGCTTTTGTACCCATCACTCATTTCCACATAGTTTATACTGCAGCTGCAGCTAAACAAAACTTCCCTAAGGAGTTTATATTATACACAACATCTGTCACTATCTCTGATCCTCAGGGGTATCCACATCACACAAACAGCTGCCGTTGTCAAGGAACAAGACTGAACCCACCTGACCTAAGCTGGGAGACATGATATTTCAATTAAGACCAAGCCAGAGGCTGTCAAAACATAGCTCCCAACACAAGACAAAAAAAAGCGCTTTTAATTAATTTTCAAGTCTAGATTACTGAATTTCATGTAGCAAACCTTCAGCTAGAGGACTGAAACAATCCACACTGTCACAATTTTCCTACAAAGAAGAACTTTCTTTACACCTGTCAGCAAGCTCAGTTTGTCACAGTGATAAAGAAATAATTGCACTGATGTCACGATTTTCACACAAGCCTGCAATCTTTTTTGCCTAAGCTCTGCAACATGACACATACAGTCCATTTGTCACTATTTTCACACAATACATTCCAAAACTTTAAAGTTGTGTTGTTTTTTTTTCAACTAATTCACTGGAAAAATGTAGCATTGCAAAGGTGTGAAAATGATCATCCCAATGTTCAATTATCTTTATATCTATTTTTTTTTTCTCTTTGGTTCCTGCAATGTCAAATTTAAACAGATGTCATAAATTTTATACCACAGCTGAACAGACTTCTTGTATGTGTCTAGATATTGCACAGCTGCTATAGCATTTTTTTTTGTTGTTTTTGATCATGGGAGTCATTCATCAGTAATTGCAAGTTAAATATTTCCAGCCGTGAAGTCATATTTCTCTATTTTGCATCTTTGGCTATCAGCACAGGAACTCATTCAAATCAGCCTCAACTTCTCAACCAAACCCAGTTCTTCTTTGCCCCTCTCTCCCTCACCCCCTTCTGTGCTATGTGCTACTACAAATAGTAAACGGATTATGATCCCACTACTGTATATATTTATGGTGCAACAAAGCAACTGTAATATCTTACTCAGGATTTTTCTCCAAAGCATTGTGAGCAGCTTTGATGCGAGACTGTGGGTTTCTCTCCCTCCAAGCCATCTGCATAACTGTTGAGAAGGTGAAGAAAGAAAAGAAAATGATAGCTGTACAGATCATCGATATAGCTCTCCAGTATTTTTTTTTAAAAAAAGCAGGAGACTATTTATGCTAGTTAGAATGTCCGAGAAACTTGTATACAAAAAAAAAAAAATGGATGCTTCTCCCTTATTTTAATCTGACAGAGCTTATGCCTTGAGGAAGGACAGTTTCAGTATAACAGACATACATGGCATTCACACCACTTCAACCGTATACAGGATGCACAGAATGGAAAGTGAAATCAGTTCCTTAAAGTTCAAGTGATAGATAATTTTGTGAAACATGGCATTGTGCTTGGTCAGGGTGTTGAAAAATGCAAAATAAAACCCCATGATAGTCATAATTTGAAAACTGTTCCATAAAAATGTTTATCAGCTTTATTTTCTGATATCACAGGACATCGAGAAAACCTCCTTAAATATAATAAACTAAAGAAGAGTTATTATTTAAGTGGTTTTCAAAGATATCAATACCATGATGTAACTCACTTGTCAATAAAATGTTGATTACTTGGCAATTATGAACTAATGACCACAGTATTAAAGTTTAAGACCAGTTGTCTCCACATAATAAAATTTGCTATAAGTACATTGTTCAAAATCATTACTTCTCCATATCTGAAATTTCTGTCCAAATGCATCCTATGTCTTTAAAAATGTCCTCTTGAAGTGACCCAATGTTCTGATGTAATGTCTGGGTCATGTGTCTTGGGACATAAGATGGCCATTCTTTACTCTTCAATGTTTAACATTGGAACTCCATGTGGAAAAATCCAGATTTTCTCCCCAGCCAAAAACTCTCCCTAATATTGTGTAATTCAATAACTGTCGTGGCAATTTTAGCTTTGGTCCTAAATGAGCATATTTTTGGAGGGAGCTGTCTAATATTATTATCTTCATAGACAAAAATCATTGTGTTATCTTCTTCTATTTTTTACACTAACAATTCCATCTGGCTGCTGGTTCCTTTCTTTTCCCTCTCCACAAATACTTGTAAACAGCTAAAAATTTGCCACAAGCAAAAGAAACTCTAACCCTGTTAAAAAGGGAAGCAGATTACTGTCAACACCATCTTCCTTCAAGGTCATTTCTCCACTGCTCCTGACAGTTATCGGGATTCCATGACCCTTGTCTGGTGTTCTTGCTACAGAAATTTTAATTAAGGGAGGGCTTACTTGACAGAACAGCAAGAGTGTGATAGAGGACTTAACTCACTCTCCAGGCCTCTCATTCCTTATACTGCCTCATAAATCAATAAGCCTCCATAATACCCTTCGACTCCTTGACGTCCTTAAATATATGAGGTTTTTAAGTTTCCAGGAGATCACTAAGGTGCTCTCATTTATGAAAAATGTAACATGCAGTGTAGCTCGAGAGAACATGGTGGATGGAGAAATCAATAATCACATATATGTCACCCAACCAGTCAAATGAGGCTTATGTCTGCACTAAACTAGAAACTGAACTATCAGGCTCTAAAAATGAACAGAGCCATTCAATATAGAATTTTTGTTGTGGAAATCATGAGTAAAATCATTTCCATTACACAAACACACTGATTTTATCAGCAAATGGTCAGTAACTGTGGATAAATTTAAGTTTTTGTGAGGCATATTAGATCAATTATATAATATAACATTGCTCTGCACTGGAAATTTTCTCAGAATTTTTGTCTACTGCAAAGAGCGACCCTCCTGCCATTTTAAATACCTCTATCTTGGGCCCCCAAAAAAGCTAGATTAAATTTTTTTTTGGCCTCATAAAAATATACACATTGGGCCACACCAAAAACTTTATGCAGCCAGAAAGCGACTTATGCCTCATTTTGACTAGTTGCAAGATATATATGTCCTACACATCTAAGGCATTTATTGTCTTCTTGAAGCTGAGCTTTTCAATGCTCTGACTCCACAATTTCCAGCTCAAGCAAAAAAAAGCTGCATAAATTTTATTTCAGCCGGGAAAAATAACTGTGGCACTGGCCTCAGGATCAAAGGGTCATGAAATTGATTCCAATCATGGTCATGTTGTAAATACTTCGGAGATCATTTCATTCACACTGTCTTTGGTCCAACTGCCTATAAAAATGAGATCCTTGGATAAAGACAGTAACAGAAAGCTACTGCATCTATCCTAGTGTTGTATAAATGGAAACATAAGCAATACTGTCTACTCTTCATGGAGGGAGAAAGTTACTGAGGGAGCTAACCTTCTGTAACTGTAAGTAATAATGTGAAGCTGGTCTGGATTTGAGACATTATTAGTCTCACAGAAGTTCAAAATGAGGCTATTGAGGAACAAGGTATCAGACTAAGAAGATGAGCATGGCCCTCCAATATCAAATTTTGTCAGCTGCATAAGTTGAAAGTACAGTAATTTCTATACTCCAAAAATACTGATTTTATGGGTTGTGGTTGGTAACCGTGGATAAAACTATGACTTCTTAAGAAGAAGATTAATTTACTTTCATTAATTTACCTTGATCTTTAACTCCAATTTTCTCAGAAATTTCACCACTGCTAATAGGTGACACTTGAATAAATAAAGTCACACATCAGAAAAATGCCAGATCATTTTTTTTTTCCTTTACTTGAAAGAAGTATATGCACAGTGCTTTCATATGATACCGATAACTTGATATTGTCAAAAAGCAACTTTCATTTCGATTGGGTGCAAGACATTCTTACTTCTCGACTTACTTTCATACTCTGGTTTGCCTGTATCTGCCTCACAAGTAAAGTACGTCTGATGATCCTGGGCTGACAAATTCATATCATAATACGTGAGAGGCTCCTTGCCAGTGGCCCAGTTAAACCTCTGGTATTCTGAACCTCGGAATAAATTCAGTGGATTCCGCCACACTTTGCATTCTGAAAAGAATAGATAGGTGAGTGATATTAAAACTTTTGTCAGAGATTGGATACAGCCAAACAAATGAACATACTTCCAAAGATAAGCCAGGACACTTATTATCAACAGGCTGATTCATGCTTTAAATCAAATTTCAGCTTACTCAAAACAAACGAATATGTTGACATTTTGGTGTACCACTCCCACAAGTGACATTATGAAGTTCAAAATTGACCTTTAAATATTTCAAAAATCTAACTTCCCCTTTTCCATTGTATAAGTGTAGACCTCTGCAGTTAAACACAGCTTGAGTCCATTATTCCTGTTTAATATATTCACTTGAAATAAAACGATGGCATATTTTATTTTTTCCTTAAATTTTTGTAAATATTAAGTTATGGGAGTGTTGTATCAAGGCACTGATGTGACTTTTGAGAAGTGGAATGAATACATGTAGTGACAGAAGGATAATTATTATAAAATATATCAGCACAAAACACCACTGAAAAAATAATGACCAACCGACCAAGACATATTCCTCACAAACAGCCAATAAAAAAATAATGACCAAACAACCATAACAACGGTCCAGGCTTCTAAAGGTTAGATTTCAGTCATTCTGAAAGGGCATAGTTTTCATGTTTTCCCAGATTTTTTCTAGTTTGCTAAGACCTTCTGAGTACTATAGATGGTAACTAACCCAAATGGCTACTCTAACCACCCTACAGGTAAATAAAGATAATGTTAAAGTGTGCACTGCCAGAGAAGTATTCAATATATTTTAATATACTGCAAATAAGCTAGACCTAAGTGTACAATTACAATAAAATTTATGTACCAAAAAAGATTTTTTAATCATACAACTAATTTTACACTCAAATTCAAACTGAAGTTTAAACACAAACAATAAAACACAGAATTACATAACATTCTATTTTTATCATTTTTCTTGCTCATGTTTAATTCTAAGTTGTCGCAAAATAATAAATAATAATAAAAACTAAAATTCTATGCTATATTAGTTCATTATTTCAAGCTACTGAAAACATCAAGCAATGTTATAGTTAGGAAATCTACCAATATATCATAGAGGCATGGAGAAGAGAGGCAAAAACAGCATGAAAACGACAGAGCCGCTCCTGGAGAAGCACATTCATAAAGGTGATCTTCCTTGACAATAAGCTTGTCTGCCTTTCTGTACTAATTATAGTATACTGCTATTTATGTATAGAGGATGTGTAAGTTTACATGCAAGTTCTTTTGGTACTGAATGTGGTCCTTTTTGAAGATGTGAGGGTCATATTTTCACACTACTTCTTTATTTTCTTTACACCCATTATGAAAAAAAATTGCCATTCTTACTGCAGTAATATCTTCGGTAATATCAAACTGTACCTTTGAACATTACTATTTATGCATTTTGTGCCTATTGTGCTGTGATGCCCTTATCTTTACAGTACACTGTGAGTTCATGTCAATGTAGTATTGATAAAAAAAAAAGTACTGAATTTGCTGAGACAAAACAAAAAAAAAAAAAATTTCTAGACACAAATATTTGCCCATACTTGTGCAGGTTTGATGGGTAAGTCATGGTGGGAAACAGGAGACTAGTAGGAGGAGTGGGATTTGATACGGTGTGAGGAGTATGATGATATCTCAAAGAAAGAAAGAAAGAAAGAAAGAAAGAAAGAAAGAAAGAAAGAAAGAAAGAGAGAAGAAAAAAAATGAGAGAAAGGAAGAAAGAAAGAAAGAAAAATAGAAAGAAAGAAAGAAAGAAAGAAAATGTTTATTTTCCTTTTAGGGTTACCAGTTAAGAAAATCTTCACAGAATCTTACCAATATCTAACATCTTAGAAGCTTCATGGAAAAGAGAGTTCTTTGATTTCTTTTGGGACGATCACATAACTGATTCTATTTTATATTTAAAAAGCCTTGTGGACAAACAGCATTGAAACTATTTTTTAACCCATAAGCTTCTTTATATCATGCACTTCAACCCACGTGCCCTCCAATTATTTTGATGTCTTCAAAAGCCTTCTAACAAACTCCAATCTGTTTATTTTGACAAGCATTCTAAGAAGGAATATTCTGGTTCCTGTCATTCTTTAATTATGAACTCATCTAGATATTGATGCCTAAGCTTTCACTGCCACATCGGCCATATTGATTAGTTTTTTCTGTCCTTTTTTTCCCATTCAATTTGACCCTGAGAACTGGCTGAATAATTTCCATCTGTGAACATTTGCTAGCAGTTATGCAACACCAAGCAAGGGCCTTATAAAATATCTTTTCAATCTACATCTTTAGCCAGGGTGATTTCGGAAGTAGGGTAATAGAAAAGGACAACTATCATTTGAAAAGAAACGGCCAAATCAGTTCATTATGAATACTTCATGACTCTGGTGTGCACATTTTTTTTCTTTATAGCCTGAGCTGGATTGTCTTCTTGGCTCTACTCAAACAAATATAGTATCATTTAATATCTTGTCTTAAAAAGTGTTGCTGAATAACACTGCATTATCTTGTGAAGCTGGTATTTTCAGTGTCGCCGGCCATACTTATCTCATAATATCACAGGCCAAGCCCACTTGACATTCACCCTGCTCAATAATTCTAACATAATCATATTTCGTGGGGTTAAGAGAATATATTGGCCATTGTGAATCATGCAGCATGCGTTGTATTTCACGGGGAAGACTGTGCAAAGGGAAAGACCTGGCAGACATATAATTAGCGAAAAAGAAAAAGATCCTGCATATGATTTAAACTCACTGAGAAATGCATCTAGCGTCTTAATGTGAAATAGAGATAGAAATAAGACTTGTTTTTTGCTCCTAGAGTTCCATTTCCTTTGCTTCCTTTGAATTCCAAACATATTCCAAAAATAGCATTAAGAAAATAATTACTCACGAGAAATATCAAAGGAAAGGTTGTTAAGAAACACTAATGGCCAGGGGAGATAATGCTCAGGCTGACAAGCAAGTGATTCATATTCTAATTACATTTCTTCGTGATTACAATGGGATCAGTATCAGCAATGTTGAATGTAATGAGACCATCTGAGAATTTCAGTGGGCAGGTATTCTGATCTAGCCGTGCTTATGGAGGCAGACTCGGCGGGGTCATAATGTTGTATAGAATAGCCTGTAACAGCCAATGCATTTTCGCCAGGATCATTCCAACTTTTAAATTTAATGGAATTTTTTTTAAAAACTGGGACCGTCCTTAACCTCGGTGACATCAGTCTTTCCTTTCAGGCATCTGCTGCAGCCATTATGCACAATGACCTATGACCTCCCCCACTTGACTCAACACCCCCCCCCCCCC
>JAWQUT010000715.1:45846-58229 GCA_033807755.1 Ellobium chinense
CCAACCTTATCTACACCTTCAATGGTGACGCCGGCAGTTAGTGCGTTGAGCTCCGTGGTTCGCCTTCCTGGAACCCCCCTTCCCTTCTCCTTTTCCCTCCCATCCCTCCTACCCCCACCCCCAACCATTCCCCGACAACCCCGGCCTCCTCTCCGAAGAAGGAAACCAGTCTGATCAAAACCACGCACCGTTCAATTTCACAGTCTAACAACCAGCTGTTTCGGATAAGTCAATTGCAATATTAATTTTGTGGAACACAGCTAAAGCCTCATCTTTCGAAATGTTATGTAACAAACTAAAAACAATAGAAAAACGCCGCCCCAGACAGTGACACAGACAGTTAATCTGAAGTCTTCAGCTTTTCAAGAAGATGTACCGACGGTGGTAATGGAGCGAACAAAAAATAGATGGAAATACAAGAAGACAATGGGAGACAATGGTCGGGTTCTATTTTAAAGCGCGGCAGTATGCCAGTCCTAATGATCTTGTTGTCTTGGTGATGGTAAGGAAATAGGAAAACGGCCTCATTACTGTACCTATTTGTCTGTATTTCTGTGCGGGTGAGTGAGTGAGTGAGTGAGCAAGTGAGTGAGTGAGTGAGTGAGTGAGTGAGTGAGTGAGTGAGTGAGTGAGTGAGTGAGTGAGCGAGTGAGTGAGGGAGCGAGCAAGTGAGCGAGCAAGCGAGCGAGCGAAAGAGTCAGTGAATGGGTACGTGAGTGAATGGAAACCTGCCTAAAGGATGGGGTGGGTGAGTGCGGGGGTATTGATTTATTGTGATTACACCAATCCATGTCATAAATTCTCTGTCGGAATATGGTGGATACAAATCCTCTTTCGGAAACTATAAAGATTCACAGCTTCTTTGTCCCGGTCGTGCTACATTTCTTCTCTCAAATGACAAATTCTCCAATCAAACTATCAATCTCTTCCCATAATAAATCCTCTTTCGGAAGCATAAACACATTCGCTGTTTGTCCCTTTCGTCCGGTTTTGTTTTGTTTTTTTCATCTCTACAACAAAACATCCAATCTATATCATCGAGTTGTTGTTTTTTTCTTTGTTCTTTCTTTCTTTTACACTTTTATTGACCCTTGTTCTCCAGCTGCGCGACAGTCCTCATTTGTGTTCTCCCCCCGGGCAGGCCAGCCCTTATGGGGTAGATTAGTCTGAAGAGAAATCCATGTCGTCCAGTGAGGGATGAGCGACACGGAAGAGAAAAATCAATGGCTGTGAATTTCATTCGCTGTGAGACACTAATGACAGCCGTAATATGAACGCTGTATGTGTCCATCAGAACCTTCTCAAAACGATGGTTGTGGGAAGAAAAAAAAAAAGAGAGAAGGGGAATGGGAAAGTGGTCCTCTTTTTCTTCAGGTACCATGCCGACTGATGTCGGCGATCACTGACCGCTACTATTATCCACCGTCCACTTCAACATTATGCTATAATTAGGGTAAGATTTCGCGTTCATGTAACATCTATACATTTTATAATGAAGTCACCTCCACATATAAAAAACTGAAATCTGACACACCTCCGTTTTTGTCTTTGCTGAGCTGCCCGATGGCTTTAGTTGTTTTATTTTTCTATTTAGACGGGCTTTTTAGATCTAGAATCAAACAATCTGCGCCTGCAATAAATCCAGAAATCGCCGTCCGTCGGTGCCCATAAAACCCTGTTACTACCATCAAACTGCACAAATCTGACAGGAGCAGGTTTAGAATCAATGTATACTCGCCGAGGAGCACAATTTGATCAAATAATTTCTGTCTGTTATACCGTCTCCTCTTTGTCACTAAGTGGTAAGATGCTTCTCTCTTGGCGCGAATCGCTCCAGGTTCAAATCTTGTTAGCGCTCGTTTCTGCCGGCGTGTTTTTTTTTTGTGTGTGTTTTTTTCCGCGGTGTTTTCCGCACCAACCTATCGACAGTCCAACGGTCTAGCATAGTCACTGTTATATTATTATCTTTTATCTGTGTTGAAAAGGGACATTAAAACCGATACTCTTTGTTTGTCTTTTGTTCTGCCATTTTGCAGACGTGAAGAAAGTAGTCAATTTTTGAGAGGGAAACTAATTCCGCCACACTCAGAACTGGAAAGACGATAAATGGCGGAAGTGCAAACGTCATGCAATTAGCTCAAAAAAGTGGAAATCTGAATGTGCTCAAGGCCAGCTATTCCATTCGAAGAATACATTCTGTCGCTAACAGCGTATGCTAGGAAAGTCAGTAAAGAACTGTGCTTGCCTGGTGAAATGTGAGACTAGTTCTGGCTAAGTGTCAAAACTAGTGATTAGGATAATTGAACATCTGTCGCGGCAAAGCTAGTCCGGCATTGATCATCCACAAACATGCTGAGGTCTGTCGTGGCGGTGAGTGTGCGCTTGTTTGAGTTCGTTTGTTTGTTTGCGTGAGTCATTGTTTTATGTATGATGAAAAAAGAAAACTTTAATATGCAGATAAAAGGGACAGGGATGAAAGGCCAGGACTTGTTTACTGATACAACTTACCCCACGTAATCGTGACCCGGAACATAAATATGCATATAGTAATGTCGCGTTTAAGCGGACGGTGTGATTAGGTGGGCTTAAAATTCGCTATCCTATCGTTACCGCCTTCAAATGGCCGTGAAAAATGCCTCTGATTTGCTTTCAAATTTTATACACTAGGTGTTTTAATATCAATTTTCTTTACCATAACGTTCGGATAACAGGAAACCATCGGTCTGTGATATTCTATGCATTATGAAATGTTTTTCTAGTTAAATTCGGAGAACAAGCGATCCCCGATATGAACCGTAGGACTGTCGAATGAATTCAAATTAGTGAAATGTCCCATCGTGCCTCTGCTTTCCTATTATACCCTGCGGAATAAGCTATTAAGCGTCTTAAGGGGGGTGAGGGGGGNGGGGGGGGGGGGGGGGGGGGTATCGTTAACATAGTCTGACTGTCGATTCATTTTCCAAAGGCCATGTTCATGTTCTTCAGGTGACTACTGTTTATTATTACTGAAAAAAAAACCCACTAATTTTAATAATCTGTGATAAGAAAAACTAATGTTCTTTGCTATAGTGAAACACTCACTCGCAGATTAGCCATTAAAGGTCAACTCCGCTTAAATGACCTATATAGTAGCGTAATCTAGCTCAGCCTCTGAGGTATGATAGTGCCTGCCCTTAGGAGTGACGCCAGGATACCACAGGCTAGTCACAGCCTTGAGGCGCAAGGTGGCGGCGACACATGTTTTGTCCGAAGAAGATGACCATTTCGACGCGGAACTGTTGTTTATTTGTTCGAACTACAAAAAATACATTTCAGTGGAATCCTTGTCGATATGATTAATCTATGTATAGGGGAACACCTATATGAATCCAAGGTGGCCACACACGGCTTTTTCTTCATGCTTTACCAGTTTTCACTTCAGTAAAGTTGGTCAATGGACATTAGATTTAATTTTCATGAAATATTGATAGATGTCGATTATTTTTTTTTAAAGCGTTTCCATGATTTTTTTCCCATTTTTTGGGGGGGGGGGCTCATTCAAGAACATATAGTTTCCATATCTGGGAATTGCAATTTTTCGTGATTTTCCGAACTTTTCAGGTCTTCCTTAATAATAACCCCTTGTGCAATTATCAGCTCACTAAGAGAATTGTGGTCCAGAAAGCTGCGAATCATATTCATATAAACAAACAAAGACGACAAAACTTCTCAGTCATGCTGTGTTTCAGGGTCTGTTTCCGCTGACACCAAAATAATCTCTAAAATAACCAAATTTTAAAATAATAACAATAGTAATAATAAAACAAATTGACGCGTATACGGTCGGACTCCACTGCTCTTGTTGGAATTTCTAAAAAAGATGAACATAAATGGAACAAACTAAAGCTCTCTTGCGCTCACTACAACTCATTTATCTCTTTGCCTCCTCGCTTTTTTGTTTTTCCATATAAACTCTACAGCTAGATTTTTTAATTTTTTTTTTCTTTGAAATTCCAAATAGAACGAGTTTGTGATGCGGAAGGTGTGCACAAAAAACAGCCAGCCGCCGTGTGCGCATGTGCGCGTTATCTGTGCGTTGGCGATTTCCATTTACGCGAATGTCACACTTCATGAGCTCAACAACGATCCGCATGCACGACTTTTGTCGAGTCACATGAGTGATCCAGCGATCGATTCACTTGAGCGAGAGAAATTTATTTAGTATTTGGCGTCTTTTTGTGGGGTGTTTTTTTTTTTCACCTACAACACTCGTAGATGAAATAACGTGCCTGAAATGTTTTCAGTTCTTAAGTGAAAATATTTTTCGATATACTGCTTAATGTAAAAGGGGTCTACAATGTACAACTTCTTTGTGTCCTCTCTTCATCACCTCCTCTCATTTCCATACGGCCAGCGTCCGAGCGGCAGAAAAATAAAAAAATCATAATTTGAGATGGTCGAGAAATGGGCTATGTATTCGCGCGTGTGATCTGAGAGGTTCAAGAAATTCTTTGAAGTTGGTTTGTTCATATGAAGAAAGAGGTGCTCGTGCAAGTGGAGAGCTGGTTTCGGCAAATCTCGCCCAAACGGACAGGGCCCCCTTGTGCGTGGAGAGGCGAACGGTGGGATGAACTCGATCCATGATAATAATGACCGTCTGGGTATTAAGAGTACATATTGATTAAACCCAGACATTTCTAGAACATATAATTTCGCCACGTGTGCATTTCTCCGATTTTTTTTCCTCTGACGCTCAGACTGACGATGATTTTAGTGGCAAATGTGTGCCTTAAACTGATGCACGATCATAATTATAGGTGTTGCAAGAAAATTACAGTGAAGTTTAGTAATTATCTTATCTGGTGTGCACCAAACAAAATATTGAAAGAGCAGCCAAGGATAATTTCAAGAAATTCCACCATGAAATCTTAATCATCATGGCATTCCAAAGAGCATATTATCATTTTACACACTATGGAATTTCAAGATTTTTCAGGAATTTGCATTTTTCGAATTCCTTTCATTTCTTAAAATTTTGTCCGGGTGGCATGGAAGGGCATTAGGAGTTTCCCAATTACAGAGTAATGCAGTCTGCAATTCTCACATTAGACTTAGGCAGTGGAAGGTACAACCATAATGAAAAAAATGACCAAGTCATAAACCCGTGTTTAAAATGTATGAGAGCGCCATACTCTCGTTAATGATTTTGATTGTAAACATACGGAATATGATTTTACTTAATAAATACTAATAATGATGAACATGCACGGATTTGATTACCATTATACTGATAACTATTGACTGCTTGGAAGATTCCTTTGCTTGCAAAAAGTTCGTGTCAATATTGTGGCAGACCACTGCCATTCATTCTATTTCTCGGAACTTTCAAGAATTGTCTCCACACCCAAATGCGACTAAAACAATTACAAGGAGCGTACTTTAAAATCAGCCGCTCTGTGGTGAAAAGCGATCGTGACGTCATGAGCTATAGACAAAACCATGCATGATTTACGCAGCACTGATGGTAGGATCGCATGATCAGAATGTGTGATGTATCGACACTCCCTAACTCCCTCCCTCCTCCCCTCCCCCTTTTTTTTCCGATCAAAACCCCAAGATCGTCGTCTTGTTCAGTGGCCTACGTGCGCCAGCTAATGATGTCCATCTCTCGAAAGGTTTCTTCTAACTCGAGGCCTACGTTCCATTCGTGAATTTTATCTCCCGCAAGAACGTGACAAACACAGCTGACATAATTATGGAGGTCAATGATCCTCAGGCGTTCGCATCTTGGGCAGAAACAAAGTGAGATGTCGCTGTCTTCGCTCAGCCCGACATCTCGTGTGCTCAGCTAAACATCTCGACTTCGCTCGTAGAGAACTTCTCCCATATGGCTCGGATACTGCTGTAACCTTGCAAAGATGGGTCCCAGACATCGATGACTAAGGTATACACAGATCGATGCTTGATTGACGTTCTAGGAACCACATTTAGCATTCTGGGAATCCAATGCTTCCAACTTCGTTTACTTTGAAAAAAAAAAAACCGTCCTGCGAAGTCGTGATTGCCAATAGTGCATTGTTAAGGTAGTTAAGGCATGCTGCCAATTCTGGTTCTGATACCAAAGCGATGATGCTGTGCATAGATATGCGTGGAAAATGCCTGATAGTCGCTTCGAAAAAAAAAAGGAATATACTATAGTCGGAATCAATATTACATGAAGAAAAAAAAAATAACCAATGACTTCACTGTGACGAGTGTATATTCAAAGGTATACAGAAATAGAGGTAATTTAATTGAAGCCAAATTTTCTGTTGTTCTATGACCTATGACGCCGAGGGAATAGAGAAATAAATCTGACGGCGCGATCTGCATCAACAACTGGATTTTAGTCTGTGTGTCTGTCTGTCTGTCTGTGTGTCTGTCTGTGAGGGGAGGAGGCATGTTGACAGTAATGGCATTTTTTTTTTTTGGACGGAAAAATGTACGTTACACAGAGTATATAAATGATATTATGAACTACTTAAAAACAAACTGTATGGTCAAGTCATTCACTTTGTGCAAGGCAGAATAACCCGCTCACCTCCCAATCCCTCTTTCTTCAGTCATGAAATCAAAATGGACTGATCCAATTTCATATAAAATTATTGATTTTCCCTTGTCCTGATTTCTATGGAATGAGGCATAAGTGCGTTCCTCAGAGATTAAATTAACTTCGTATTCTGTCTCGGATTTCCCTCGATGGTTTTGTGAAATGGGAGACAGAGGCTGGCACATTACACTAATGTTAACACACTGATGACAGGAACAGGCGATAACGTGGAGACGGGAAGATACGGAGATGGAGGTAATCTAAACCATATGTCTTGATGCCACCCAAAAAGAGACTTAAGTCACATTCTGATTACTCAAGTTAATGGTATGCTATGAATGTGTACTGCCATTAGGGGAAAGATGTGGTGATCTTAGATTATTTTGATCTGAAATATAGACATTCAAAGTGGCAGGGGTCACCTCCATGCGATAAAAGAACAAAACTTGTGATAAAACCATGATTGAAAAACGTATCTTTTGGTGCCGAAGTAATTTACTTTGCCTCTTTAAAAGACAGGTCTATAATATGCTTTCACTATAATTTGTCCATAAAGTCCAGATTTTTTGTGTAGAGAAATGATTTTATTCTTGATTTCTGAACAAACAAAAATTCGATATCTGATAGCCCCCATCACCTTTAGAGCCTGATATCTCAGTTCCTGAACTAGAGACAAATGCCTCATTTTGACTGACAGTAAGACAATAATATATTACAGCAGACTCCGTTTAATCCATAGAAGCATGAAAAATGCGATTGGGGGACTGCAACCAAGCCATATATACATTATTTCAAACGTCACACAATTTGCTCAGCTTTCCTACATCTGGGTGGTACGCCTGAAAAATCCAAAGCCAGCAGTACAATAAATCAGTGCTGTTTGCTTTCGACTGCAATAATTATGATGCTTGAAAGAAGTGTCAGAAGAATAAACATTTACCACTTTCTAAATGAGGCCAGCTACACCACACTTGGGAATCCTTTAATGTCAGCTGAAAATCATGAAGCCAACGGTGGTTTCGACATTGTATTAAAAATGTTTACAACAGAATGTTCCCATTAAGTAAAAGAAAAAAAAAGGCTCTTAAGCGGATTTGCCACTAAAAACATTCTGCCTCGCTATTCTATATTGGGCATCACGTTGATGGCAACTGAAAACTATGACAGAGTAACTAAGCCAGTACTTGACAGCCAAGCCCTCCCATGGGAGGTCACGATCCGTAGAGTCTACTAGGCTCGAGCCAAGAAAAGCACGGGGCGGGGAGGATATTAATTTTCTAAACTCTCATACACAACTACAACGCTCTTCGGTTTCCATGGCGACCGGCGAAGAAATGGTCGCGTCCATCTTTCTGCGGCTTTCATCAGGAGAAAATGCCAAGAACTTTAATCCCTGCTGATTATTACTGACCTTTTAATGGTCCAAGCCAAGCATCCTTCTTAGCGGATAAACAAAGCGAATATTAGTCTTTCATCTCGAGGGGGTCCAGTAATGGTATTTAAATGAAGAATGACAAGAAAGTCTGGTCTGTTTGGAAATAGATGGTTGCATCTGCACATAGCACCCAGCCCCTTCCGCCTATCACCATGTGTAGACTCGGAGATGTGTCAGCTTCTCAACTTTGTTTACGACATTTGCCCTATTTCCGGGACTCGACCTCTGCGCTGCCCCTAGCGATCAACTTGGGCTTTTGGCAGAGTCCCATGATACTGCCCTTTAATAATGCATTAATCTAGACCTTAAGCAAAATCATATTAATCCTGCCTGATACTGGCATCGCGTACATCGTTAGACTTCCTCCACGCGCAATATCATAGCACTCTTCCACCTGAAGCTTGGTTTAGCAAACAGAAAACATACATGAGAGAGTTCCTAGACAATGATAATGTCTAGGGACTGTCCCAAATGTACCTTTTCTTTTTAAACCCCACCCCATCATGCCGTTGCTAACTCTAAATCGAGCATTAAGGGAGAGTCACTAAGATACTGCCTATGACATCTGCCGGAATTACCGGGTTCAACTTGAGTTCATTACAGCGTCGTGAGCAAACCCTTTATTCATGGAGAAGCCGGAGGCCAAGAGACCTAGAAATAGGTATCGGGTCACTCGGTGCTTGATAACGAACTCATCATCAAACGCCGACCACTGCTACTAATACTACTAATACAGTAGCAGTGGTCGGCGTTTGATGATGAGTCAACCTACCAAACTGTGAAAAAATTAACTACCAAACATAAAAGAAAGCATGGGTAAATACCGCGAATTCAATGATGTTTGTGTGGGTGCAAGACACACAGAGGATTGGAAAGTGGGATTGGGATGGAGGATAGCAAGAATTGGCGAGTTGGCGGAGATATGAGTGGACGATGAGAGGGTTTGGAAAACTGCGTTTAATAGAGGCAGAATTTATTAAGGTGAGGGCTACTAGAAATTAGTACATGTGTAACGCAATCCAAACTCAGTGTAGGAAAAAAAAATGCAGTAGAATCTCACGACCTCATTCCATGTTCTGTATCTCAATATCATATTGCAGGCGGTATTGAGTACAGTCGTAAGTCTATTTTGTAAAAACTGGACTAAAGCAATACCGCCTGCAATATGTACCTCACGACTTCCAATTTTCAAGCCGTATCCCTGAAATTTGAGATGGTGAGATTCTACAGGAAACAGTGCCAAACAAGGGGGGTAAGCTGGTTATAGCCAACAGGCATAGAGGTTAGTAAAAAGCAGGGACCCACTGTCCAACACTAAAATAATTAAGACAGACTATGCAGGTGATCCAATTACTCTTGCACCAACATTCTAAGAGAACAATGTTTCAAGCAGGATGCTATGAAAAGTGGGTCGTAGAGCCCCTTGTGAAATTGGATATAATGTAAGGCCCAAGACTGAATCAAATTTACATTCTATTCTGCAAGTCCTACTCCATTCTACAAGTACCACTCTATTCTATAAGTCCTGCTTTTTTATACAAGTCCTGCTCTATTCTACAAGTCCTACTCTAGTTTATAAGTCTTACTGTTTTCTACAAGTCCTTATCCAAGCCCTACTCAATCCTACAAGTCATACTGCTCTGTACAAACTTGCTTTCATGAGTCCTAGAACTCGCTACGAGACTACAATACACTGCACTTTTGGGTGTCTTGAGGTTCAGTATGAAAGTACTGTGCTTCTGCAAGTCGGCAAAAGTTTAAACGTAGGCCAAGCTCTTGTAAGGACTAGGTTTCGCTTGAATTTGGGAATGACCAGACTCAAAATAGATGGTGACGTATTGCCGGGTATCCGCAAGAGAAAAACAAGAATGCGCTAATGACACAATGAAGGGAGAAGAAAGAATATAAAGAAACGAAAGGATGCCTAGCTATTATACAGAAGCTTTTCCCTAACACCGAACATGCTGTAAGTTGATTGGTTCCGACGCAAAGATAGTGGGTTCAAGTTCCGTCTTTCCCTCAATAGCTGCAGATTTGACTTTCGGGCACCTTCCCGCTTACAAGTATTCCTTAACTGTCATTGAGCTCACCCTTCAGATTTGAACAAGGCCAAAGTTTGGTCGAGATCAGCCCAATGACGTGGGGGGTTAGGGGAGGGGGGAAGATGGAGGTTGTTCCCACAGAATAGCTTGTGCTCTCCAGGAGTGCCAATACACAAACATTCCGCCCAACTAGATTCCCCAAAACTGGGACAGATTTTCACTGTATGACCCCAATAACTTCCCCCTTTCCACCTACTCAAATTTTAGTGTGTCTCCCTCTACACGTTTCTTTATTATGTCACTAGACGAGTGGCCAATGGCCCTATTAAAATTGATGACTTTGTAAATGGTTTTTTTTTTGTGAGTACATTATTAAGATCACCGCTTGTGTAAGATCGAAGAATAAACAAACAAACAAAACACACGGTTTAGAGGGCAATAAAGTCAGAAAAAAAGTCTAACTTGATAACAGGATAAGCCACATATAGGTTGAGACCCCCCCCCNCCCCCCCCCCCAAAAAAAAAAAAATACTACCTTCAGTTGTGGAAACAAAGGTAGAAAATAGGTCATGTTAACCAGTATGTGCCGAAGAAAGACGGCAACAAGGGTAAGGTTCCTACACAAAATCAGGCTCTCTCGGAGATGTAAGAGAGTAAAATTTAGAAAGGGACTAGTGGCCTGCCACCAAAGCAACTGACAACAATTTTTTTTAAAAAAGGAAGAGTGCTCTATATCAATATCACTGAGAATCTCTTATACAGCACCTGATTTTCTCCTTCTATCAACACGTATTGAATAGGATGTTACTTCCATTAACGCGCCTGATCGAGTGTACTAAAGACCATAGTGGCAAAATAAGGTCAAATTCCTACTCAAGAACATATAAAAACAATTAGCCCCGACCTTGTCGCCATGTTACCAGGCACATACACTCGACCGTGGGGCCCCTGATCCAGGGGAAGCAACTTCAATATATTATAACGTCGCTGAGACAGTCCCAGAGTTAGAATGCTATTATAGAACCCTTAACAAAGGCAAGCTATAACGGAAAGTCAAAAGAAATTTGAAAAAGCAAATAAACTGAAAGGCATGAGTATGGTGAAGCTGCTAGGAAAAAAATGAAAGGAAAACCAAAGAAATAAAATCTTCCGCACTGACTTGATGACTGACCGGGTAAGGAGGACTGCTGACCCGTCGTCCGGTTGCCGTTTTCCACGCTGCCATTGGAGATGGTACTGGTACCATTGCTGCTGGTGCCGCCGCTGCCGGAGGCGCTGCTGGTGGTTCCGCCGTCGGCGGTGGAGTCGCCACCCCCAAGTAGTGGTGAGATGTGGTTGAGGGAGACCTGCTCGATGAACGAGGTACCATACTTTTTGAAGTACCACCACTCAAAGATCTGTGGGATTACAAGGGAGAAAGTAAAACAATCATTCCATAATCAAGTAAAAAAACAAAATTACACTCCATGGTCAACATAATCGTCCCAGGACCGACATCATAGCAGTTGGGCCATTCCCTTTAACAAACAACCCATGGGTGTCTGGTCCCAAAGGTGTACTGGCTTGCAATCCCTCTTCTATTATCTCCTCATGAGCATCCCTCTATTATTTTCTGAAGCCATCTTATCCTTTCAAAATTACATTAACAAAATATCAACGGGGTCATCTGTTGGACTGAGCTTCAATTAAGATGGACCGCGTTAACAATAGGGACATGGCAATTATGGGACTGAAACAAATATTACTAACAACTTAAACAAATCGTATGCCAAGGTTGAACAAACAGAAGTAGAATATTTTCAGGGTTTTAAAGTGAAAAAAACAAAAAACGAGGATTTTTCCCCGCAGAGAGAAATTCGCTTGCATTGCGAGTCTTATCGCTTGCGGTCAATTGCACGTTTCCATCTCGCCTGTGATTTCCCACAAGGGTCCCGTCAGTTCTTCAAGCTGCACTGTCTTATGATTGTTCTATAATGAAATCACCCCCCGACGCTGCCGTAGTCTCTTCTTGCCTGGATCTGGATTAGCATGAATTTATGCAGCACGTCTGGAGCAAAATGTCCCACTTATCTCCCTGTGGTAACCTCGTAACTTTGAAGCAGACGGAAAACTGACAAGAGCAAAGGCCGGAAATGTCTGAAGATTCCCTCCTTCCCACTCCCCACACGCTCCAACCCCACCACACACAAACATATCCAGAGAAAACAAAAATTAATAAGAAGTCTTTTTCTGGCTCTAATTTATGTTTTAAACCATAATAATCCCTTAGTCTTGTAACTGCCAACGCCACCCTTCCCCAAATTTCATGGTCTGGAAAGTGGAAACGGACCCGGCGGGA
>JAWQUT010000715.1:78106-89435 GCA_033807755.1 Ellobium chinense
TGGGGAGGTGGGGGAGAGGGGGGGCATAAGACCATGTTTGTGCAATAATACCGCTGTGAAAATGTGCGAGAATGTTGTGTCTCAAAAAGTGTTTCTGATGTCAGGTGTATGAGTGAATGTATTCATTAAAATTTGCGTAGACTAAACAAACATGAAGCCTGTTCTGACGCTGGATATGGCAATTTCGACATCAACAAATGAAATGATTTTGGTACCTGGTCCATTTTAACCCCCTACCCTCCAACAGACAATCTTTCAACCTCAATTTCACTGAATCTTAATTTGAATATTAAGTGATGGAGAACGAATCAGGAATAAGGGGAGATACTGCGTTTTGTTAGTTTCTAACAGAGTTGTGTAACATGTGCAATGTGCAATTAATTTTCCTCGTCCCGTCTCCCTTCTTTATTTTTTTTTTTCCTCCGG
Source organism: Ellobium chinense (assembly GCA_033807755.1). NCBI lineage: Eukaryota > Metazoa > Mollusca > Gastropoda > Ellobiida > Ellobiidae > Ellobium > Ellobium chinense. The sequence goes on from JAWQUT010000715.1 coordinate 78,533, forward strand.
GTTGCGTTTCAATCTTTGTCGGGTCTATTCCTCGCGAGCAGGTCTTGGAAACCGGGAGACGCCAACTACAGGACTGAGTCACCAGCGGTACGCGAATCGTTACTCAAAAAAAAAATATAGCAACGGGAAATAAACAAAGGCAACATTCAGTTTCCCTACATTGCGTAAAGGCAGGTCATTGCGATAGGTCTCTGCTTGTGCTAGGAGTCACTCATTTGACATTCTTATAGCCTGATGCCTATCTTAGCGGAGGAAAATAAAACAACAGTTTTATGCTTCTGTGTGCACGTTATGCAAGATCGACATCAGGCCAATGGAAAGTAACATGAGTGACCTTTCGCGTAAACAGAGCCTTATCGCAAAGACTGCCTTTACTCTTTGTCCACACTATTTAAATCCTGATAACACAAACAGCCTTCGCATCAGGTCATAGTATGATAGACTTGAAAGGAGAAGGTGAATATGAAGGCTCAAAAAAAAAAATGGATGGCAATAACCGCGTGGCCATCTTAATCAACAAAAGTGTTATAATAAGAGTTTAACTGTACAAGTCTGCCTCTTATACAGACAAAAATGCAAATATGAACATATGCTCCCCCCTCGCCCCCTCCCCCTTTCTATTTCTAAGAATGTTTGTAGTTTCAAGATGGAAAATGCTTTAACACAGAGCAGAGATAGTCTAGATCTGCGTAGAAAAATGTGAACACTTAGAACGGATCTAATCACTTTTAATGGAGGGGGGGGGAGAGGAAATTAACAAGAGAACCACGTAAAGTCCTTCATAATGCTGTAATATGGACAGTCTGAATGTGTGTGCACAAATGGAAACTGGGGAGGGGGAGAAGAGTTGAGTGGGAGAAGGGGCAAGACGGAAGTGGAAAACAGAAAAAAAATCTGAAGTGAAAATATTAACTCAACATTTCTTAATGTGTTCGTTTGTTTGGTAACAAAACTCTGGTGTTTGCATGCCAGAAACAAGAACAATGGACCAATCAATTTTTTGTTCCGCATTATTAAAAACACGAGAGCAAACACAAATCACGTTCTGTATTTCAAAAAATCTTCCTCCACCCCTCCCACCCTCCACCTTTTCAAAAAGGTCCTTTGTGTAAGACATTGGTTGGACAGTTATGGGTTGTAAAACGGGATTCGATTTCACTGAAACAGCTCGAAATAAATCCGTGCGATACATCACCACTACACAATCGTCGTAATAAAAAAACAACGGCGATATGGCGCTACCTTACTGCTACTTGCTGATATTAAGTTTCATAATATCATTAAATCATTCGAGCAGACCTCTCACAGTAGCCCAAATTGGCTGCAACTCCATAGCGCTGATGTACTGGTAAGTGGAACCTTTAGCACTATCGTCATGTTACGCAGAAGCCAACACAGCTGTGAGCAGCCCGTAAACGCTGAGAGAAACAACCCAGCCCAGCTGACGCATGCAACGGTTGGGTATAGCTCTGCCCCAAGACTTAAATTGCACTGCCCTGATATAACGACGAGATTCTCATCTGGTAAAAACCATCACAAACAGCTTGATGATTACAACAGCCTACGACGGTAACCCACACAATAAAAGCATCAAATACAATGACAAAACAAAGTGATAAAAAGAATACTAACCGAACATCTGGCAACGTTGCGAGAGCTGAGGGGGCTCTCGTCGTGCGCGCTCGGGAAATAAAAGCCGGTGGAGTAACGGTACACAGTGGAAGCGCGCTCACACAGGGCCCTTCCACCCACACGGCCGACACACCAGTAACTCTCTCTCTTCTCTCCTCTTCAAGCTGTCGTATTGGTGTGAGCAGCGGCTACCTCGAATCACTGGCCTTACTTTCCGTTCTAAATCCTCCGCCTCTTTCCGCAGCTGAAATTTGTGTAGGCTACTGCATGCACAGTACTTGTTTATCTCAGAAAGGATTCCTCTGTGAACACACCACAGATGACGCACGCGACACAAAAGGCGATCATCGATAGTCTGTCCCTCTTCAGGATTTCATTTTTTTTTTTACTCCAAGGTCTTCCACTGAAAGTAACAGTTCTTACCCAAGTCGAGATTGTGCGAACAATGCCGTTTTAACGTTGTAGAGATTCCCCTGCAAACAAATCGTTGATGACATAAACAACACTGTGGGCGATCTGTCCTTGGTCAGAATTCCATTTTTTTCCCAGCTCATTCGTTGAGTATTCTTACCTAAATTGGGTTTGTGCGTACATTCACGTCTAAGTAAGTACAAATTTCTCTGTGAACACACCTCCGATAATGCAAGCAATACAAAGGGCGATGAACAAATTTCTTTCCTCATTCAGACTTTAGTTCCTTCCAATGGTTTTCTTTCCTGCTTAATAATATAATAAGAAGAATTACGCACGATTTGACTGCACCACCTTGGCCACACAACGCAAAGGCTATAATCACTACATCCAATATCCTGTTTGTTCCAGTTCGATTGCGGAATCAAAGCATCCCAGCTTTCAGTGAAACATGCGCGGCTAGTTTTCAAAATATCTTTCAAGCCTAGGCTAAGATCGCTTCTCCTAGGGACTGATTGATAAACAGCCGCCGGGAAGTCCTTGACAAATAAATACCTGTTCGTTCCCTATGCTCAATCTGTACTTTAGTCCTCTCACTCCTCAACAGACAAAGGAAAACAAAAATGCACGCGCACCAGAGATCAGAAAACAAGAGAAATCAGCTGATGCCGCTGACGTCGGCAATTTCAGTGTTTTGATAGGGAAGGGTCCGACAATACAAACTGTGTCCTGAAGAATGAGGGAAAGAGGCAGGGATAGAATAAGACTAAGAGTGAGTGAGCTACACTGAGAAAGTAAATCTATTCATGGACGCATAACGTTTCTACAGACTGCTGTACAGTCGAACTGTGTTTTGTATAGACCGCGCAATTCGCCCCTCAATTTTCAAAATCGCCCCTCCCCCNATACATTGAAAGCGCGCTGGTCTTCCCAATTTTCCTGAACTGCAAAGTTTGCATTGCTTGAGAAAAACATAAAACGCCTCTATAAACTTACAAATCTCCCCACCCCCTCCCAACCCTGTCGAAATGACCAGGAGAAAACAGTGAATCAAAGATCTAATGCCACTTTAAAATAACCTTCTAACACTGTGATTTCCTTACATCAGGACTTCCGATTTTGGCAAGAGCGACAAAAACATGGTGTTAAAGCTGGAGTCTCATAAACACTAAGTAAGGTTAAAAAAAAAAAAAAAATTATAACACGACCACCCTTGAGACATATTTTGGACACCACAATTTATGGATCCTCTTGGCTATATTCCTGATCAAAGCAACACTAACGACCACGTGAACCAGGTGGCCAGCTTAAAAGAATACGATGCGATAACAACGAAATGACCAGGACGTAGCGTAACAAACAATGACCAGGCATGGGCACATTACGACTCAGCGATAAAACGCCTCACACTCACAGGTGGTTACAACCATGAGCGAGAGGAGCGTCATGATTAAACTAAAGAAAAGAAATCTGTCCACAGGCAATTATCACCATGGATGCGAGAAAGCCAAAAGCAAAACCCTGTCACCATGGCTGCAAGTCTCACAGTCACAAAAGCCAAACCCAAATCTTTAAAGAAAGAGCAAAATCAAAAATGCCAGAGTACAAGATAGATATTCCACGCAGTGACTGTTAACGAGTTAAGATCTGTTCATCGGTAGAAAAAAAAAATGAAGTTGATGAGCACACCAGAAACCAGCTGTCCTTGTTTTATGCAGGTCAAGAAGATGGCACCCGGGACACATTTTTCATCCTGAAATTCATTTGTTATGTTTCACTGGGCTTTGATATTCCACTACAGACTCTCACTTTCCACCACAGACTGATACAAACTACATGAATTACGTTCTACAACAGAATCTTACGTTCTGCCACAGATTATTACACTGACTATATTTATGGATCACAAGAGACTTCTCCTCTCCTTAGAGACTTTTACATTCCACTAGAGACTCGCCCCTACTGACACATACATTCCAAAGCGTGTTGAACTGTATAATTATTCTTATAATCAATCGCAGATACCATTTCGACCACATAATACATTCCATCACATACATAAAATTCCGAAATCTCCATACTGACCATGACCCTGAACATTAGACAACAGATGAAATGTATATTTCTTCTGCAACATGCAACTCTGCATTGTAAACAATACACGTGCTATGACGTGAGAACAAACAGTATTTCCAGATACTAAATTCTATGACTGGGCCTTCACATTACTTTCACTGTATATATTTATAAAATAGTCAAAGGGGAGAAAGCACTGGAAATATGTTGACATCGGGTGCTGGGAGTTTTATTACAGTGGTTTTAAGTGAAATATCCCCCCTCTTGCAGTTGAAAACAACTTCGAAAAGAACTGTAAAATCATACATTCAATTATTCCAGATCCGATCAGCAAAAGCTAATGTCCAACTCCTACTGAAATAGCATAAAAAGAAAAAGAACAAACCCTGTAAAAACAACTCTTGCAGCTTCTTCCATTAGGAAGGTCATTGAATAATCTGAATAGTCCACGTGTTGTATGAAAAGGCATGCAACTGAATTCAATGCAGTCTACAACACTGTATTTTACCATATTCCATCGGAGAACTGCTATTCCGATGTGCTCACCAGATGTGGCACAAGGAACAAGACAGGCAAATGGGGAAAAGCAAAAAAGCACGTGAAGCAAACCAAGCGAGTGAGCAGTTGAGATGAGGGGAGTGAAGTCACCGTATAGTGAGTGAGCTCAAGCGGTCATGGACTGCTCTCTTTCCCAACTCCTCTCTTGAACGCAACGCCAAAAGCAATCTATCACAAGGTACGTATGACTTGACTGGATAGGTCGCATAACCCAGTGGATGGGAAACAATGAGCTAAGGATACCTGCCTCGGCAGTATTTAAGACGAGGGGTTATTGTCCGAAGCTTCTACACTTGGTTAAAATCTTCCGAGAAATGGACACGGCGAAATGTTCTTCTTCTTCTTCACACGGAAAGTAACATCTAACCTGGACTAAGCAGCCACGCAAGGTACCAGAGCATCACGGCCATCTGCTGCAGGTGGCTTCTTACGCTGGTGTATACATTGATGTACATCTTATTCCAGCTTGTGTAAACAATAACAAGCACACAATGAACGTATAAATATGTCACTATAAAGCGTCTTTAAACACAGCGCCGTTCGGGGTTTTTGCGATCTTGAACAAAGAAGTCATTCAACAGACAGTTGATTAACAGTAATGATTTCTTTCGCCGTGCTATTCAACTAATACTGTACTTCTAAGATGAAGCTGCTTAATTCAATGTACTTATAGTCTCAACTGACACCCATAATTAACGATCACTGGACGGACTTCCAAAATGTTACCCATTTATATCACTATTTTGCCCTCTTATTTGCATAAATGAATGACAACGAGGACAATTTAGAATCCTCACGGGCATAAATCAAAGACAAACCTGCACTGTGTCCATACCAAGTCGTACTTTAGCCTAGAACGACAAAAACAACAACAACAAAAAAAAAGCCATGCTAGACCTTCACGTGAGCAAGCAGAATACGAGAGTACAGAAAGTATGATAAAAACGCTCATCAAGAGGTTCCATTTCATTCCTCAAAGGCATCAATCGCAAATCAAACATCTTGATCGGTGTAATCATTTGGCTTATTCAAACAGAGACAATGCATTGTTCTGAAATTACTACAAAGGCCTAATGCAGCAAGTCATAGGCCAAATTCGAGCGGCGACGACGTAGGTGCAAGTCTTAAACTGTGCCTCTTACCCTAACCCTACTACTATTGAGATGGGATCCATGACTCTAATGCCATCACGAAGCGGTCCCTTACCCTATTGCCCGTAGAAAAGTGTGTCTAAGCAATAAAAGCAATCGCCGCTAGATGTAACGTTGGATCCAAATTCTTCAAACTCTACCTGTCTTTTCGGAAAGCTACGACTAAAATATGTTGCCAACAACTTACTTACGATGACAAATGATGTTCTTGCTCTGCAAAGACGCCGTGGCGGAAGTGGATGTCATGAGACAACGCCACATGAAAATATTGCTCGTGTATTGTGTTCTTAGTGAATCAATTATTTTCAGACGTCATCACAGACATTAGACCAAAAGCTACACCGGCGGGGCCAAAGTTTATTGGGTGCAGGCGTGTTATAAAAAGTCTAAGTAAAGAACTTTCATTAATTTATTTTATGCGTAAGTCGTGGGTGCAGCGCAACGAACAGAATGACCATTGAAAACCACTGGGATATTCTAAACGTGTCACCAATTACCAAAGATAGCATAAATTTCAATAGTAAATTTATGATAATATGAAGAGTAGCCTGTTACCAGATAAGATGTACAGTATGACAAGAGTGGTGCTTTAAAGTTGTAGGTTTATGAATAGTCTCCATTTTCCTTCGCCAAATGAACAAGGGAACCAAAGGGACATCTTGCAAAGAACTGGCTCCATCAGCGATGGGCCAAATTATCGAAAGGATTCGAAACCTTGGGAATTCTGCAAACATAAACTGATAAAATCAGTGTCTGGGCGGCGACACTGGATTACAGTACATCTTGATTGTTATTGATTAGCTAGAACTATGTACTTTTAACGGTGTCGATATGACGCAGTCTGTCTACGTCAGTCGGGTTTTCCTATTGCATTTAACGACAGACTGATGCAATTTCCGACTGACTGGACTATAAACTAGGCATCCCTGATGTTGGCCCCAATTTTGATGAAATGTTAACACGGATGGCAGTGGTGTGATTTATGAGGGGGTCATAGCCCCCCCTACCCCACTATTCCCTATGAATCTGCAAGAATCTAGCTGTACGCCGATAACATTTGCAATTTTCGGAGCATCTCAGAACACATTCTAGTCCCCGTTTTGAACATTTTTTAGGGGGGGGTGGGTGGAGTGGTGGAGAAGAGAAAGGATCGGGNACCTTTACGCTACACTCACTACCCATAATATGACGCATCCATTTGTTTTACTTCCGCGTTCACGACGTGGTACAAATCCGGAAACTGTGCATGAAAAACTTGTTAAACTTGTTGTTAAACTTGTTAAACTTGAAATCCTTTTTTTTTTTTTAAAATCCAGTTTATTGGGCTTGACTCGATCAGTGTTCACAATGTGTAAATTATAAATCTCAGAATGCAGATACCACTTTACAGTGTACATGTACTTTGATATCAGAGTAAAGAAGAGAGAGCTCGGACTTCCTTTTTTTATTTTTTTTTAATTTGCAATTTTGATAAGAAACCCGTATCGATCTATGTGGTCTGCTTTACAGATGCTATTTCCACCCTGCTTTTCAGCTGGGATTTCCACCCGGCGTCCAGTCATTTACCATATCGATTAAACCTCAACCCTGCATTATCATGGCACACAACAGTGGTAGGCATGAATAAACCAGGAAGTAAAAGCAGAATGTCTGTGATGGAATTGGAATCAAACTCAATTATCGAGAAATGGCTGATGAGTCTGAAACATTAATTTCTATTGCCCGATACAAATTTTTCTTCTGGATCCACTCCGGAGATAACTTATGTGACGGAATCACGGTGAACACAATTAATTTACCCAAATGGCTGACGCGATTTGAAATATTAGCTTTCATTCGCTGATACAATTTTATTTCCTTCCATGGTTAACTACATATTTCAAGAGCGAGTACGCGAGATCAGACATTAATTTTAGAGAATTAACTTTATAATGTTATAATCTGGGGGTTGTGCACATGCACTAGACGATATTTCAACGACAGTACATTAGAGAGTGGTGCTTCCAAAACGCGCTATTCTTTATCAGGCAACCGTGAGCCTTCAGTTGAAAATCCCTGAAATAACAATTAAAAAAGGAAATAAAAAAGACACTGGCGCCAGGACGATTCATACTACCGATAATGGAAAAATTATAGCTTCAATCCGTCTTCCCCCTTTTTCGACCCACGCCTCCCCCCCCCCCCCCCCCNCCCCCCCCCCAAAAAAAAAAAAAACCAACCCCAAACCATCCAAACCAGGAGGGAAAAAAAAACCATGTTGTAATGCAACTCACGCTCTTAATGGACAATCAATAACTAATGTTCGTTAAAGTTTAACACTAGTGCGCATCAGCTCACATGGGGCAAACTGTGCCGTGCAATCGAGTGAGTGTTCTGGTTCTAGCAAGAAAATATGATACTCACGTTGGAGTGCCGGAAGGCTTCACGCCTCCTGCTCACATACGTGTATGCATAAAATATTGCTTCGATTTTACAAACTTGAGAGGATGACATAGCCATCCCACACCCGGCCGCTTCTATGAAATGCGACGCCTGGCAAAGTATGCTCGCAGCAGTTTTCGGAGTTGACCGTCCATTATTTCCTCACTAATTACAAGTTTGATGCAAACAAGGCATGCGTTTGTGTTTTTCGATGTCAAGCAGAATACCATTAAAGTGATCATAAATCTTCAGTAAAATAGCAATCACAAATGGCATTACTGAACCAGGGAATTGTAGAACCAGGGCTACTGTAGAATGCATGTTTCAAAAAGCCGCTCCATACAAGCATTGCGGCAGCATGACACCACATAATATGGGCTGCTTAGAGACAGGCTGTCAAACGAAATAAAATCCTTGAGAACAAAAAGGCAAAATCCACAAGAACACGGAGTTGGTGGAACCTAGAACTGGAACAACCATTACATGAAAGAAACGTTCCATTTTTTTTTAAAAGAAACTTCAGGAAAGTTAGCTTCTTTTGTAACCAAAAGGAACCTTAAAATTTTGTCAAGATTTTACTACAAAATGTTAAAAGCTTTTTTTCCTCGTGTGATTTTCATCACGTGTATCACTGTTGTCCACAGCATCATCATCTTACCAGTGCAACATCATCACTTTGTCCGTTCATATAATACTGATCATCATTATATGATTTGTTATGGTTGTATTATTATGTTATGCTTAACAGACAAATAAAGTTGAGTTAAAAAAAAAAAAAGGAACCTAGACGAGAACTTTGTTTCTTCTTAAAGGGCAGAGAGATAATGTGAGCGAAGTTCATTTTACTTTATTTTATTTGTTGTGTCCAAGCTCCGGTTCCTTTCATTATTATTATTATTATTATTATTAATTTCAAGAGTTCACGATGACCGATTCAGGAATGTTTCGTTCATTTTCGATACTGTGATCGGAAGAATGATGTCCCGATTTGTTAAAATCTGAAATCATGAGAACATCAGCACGCAAGAAGTAAGTCCTTTAAATAAATTTTGAAAAAAAAACAAAAAAGCTTTTCTTTTTAATAGAAAGAAAATAATTGATTTTTTTAAAAAAAGACCCTTATGTAAGATAGATCATAAATCAAATCACGCTTTCAAAAAAAAAAAAAAAAACACCTCTAATCACAGGTCAGCGACCTCCACTATCAACATCTGTCGAATGTTTGCAGCATGTAAAAATAGCCAGCAAAGACGGTAAAACTGAAAAAGCCATAACAGGAGCTGTTCAGAGGTCACAAACTGTTTCCACACGAGCTATCCCAACGGTGCTTGTCAGCTTCAGGTCGGGTTATTGCTAGTGTGACGAAAGAAGATGCTTTAGAGCACTCTTTTTTACGACTATGGAGTTACAGTTTTATCTGCCCTGCTCGATGTCGTAAAGTAATGCCTTCCCTACCCTCTTCTTTTTGCTAAAACACTGGCATACACTCACTCATTTACGGCGAAATCGAGTTGCACCGTCTTATCACAGCCATAATAAACCGAAGACATGGCGTGAATGATATTCAGAATATTAAAACTCAAAGACAATGAACTTATAGATTGCTCTGGGAACTAAAACATGTCTAAGATTGTCCGCATGAAGACTGTCCGCAAGTGCCCAGTAGCGATTCATACTGAGAGTCTGCAGCATCAAGTGGTGGTTTAGACTGAATGTCTGCAGTGCCCAAAAGTGGTTTTTCCTTTTTATACCATCCTACCACATCGACATTAGACTAAGTTCAAGACTCAAATGCATCATTCTGGGTGGAAATTAAAATTTCAAATGCTTGCAAACTACCCGCCTCACGAGCATACATTTCCCATCGATATGGTCGACAACCTTTCTAAATTTAAACTCGCAAACCATCCTACGGCTAGGACTACGTGAGGACATCATTCCGCATTAACAAGCTGAAATTTATTAATGACATGAAAAACGCCGTCTCTATAGATTTTTTGTGTTTTTTTTTTTGCCTTGCCTTCTAGACAACACTACACTGCTCTTCTTTCTGCATCCATCAACGCGTTCTTTCATGAGCTAGCGAGCTCAGCTAAGCATAAACCCTAGCTCGATAAATGCGACAGACAAGGACGAAGGCAACATTTGGCACGAAAATATGAACAGTCCGTGTCAGCCCAACGGTATTTTACACCTCAGCAAAATATCTACCGACTGATGGCTCCTTGCAGTGTACTGTAGCTGCTGGCTTATGGCCAACTGATATTTTTGCCAGCGCGGATGCTCCCGGTGGTCCTAATACAAGGTTCAAGAAGGAAGAATTTTTCAACACTGATTTTTCAACACTGAGTAATATTCTCCATGATTTGGCCCCTGCTTTCAACCGATGTACTATTCATTCGAAGGGAGTATAAATCTAATGGTGCTCATTTAATAGCGTTGTGAGGTAAGGAGAAAAGGACAGTGAGAAAAAAATAATAACTGGACCATAACCTGAAGAAGAGCCATCATAAACGCCATCCATAATAATATATTTCTTCGTTGAGTTGATTACTGTTGCGCGAGGAAATCTCCCCAACCACTGATCTTAATCTGGCCCCCTATGACATAACGCCTCAAGTGCGGGTTGTTTCGGGGGGGGGGGGGGGGGGGGG
>JAWQUT010000715.1:95115-169804 GCA_033807755.1 Ellobium chinense
GGGAAAGAGAAGAGGTGAGAGGGAGGGGGTTGTTGTCTCCAGATCACCGTCCCTGCGCTTGCACTGTGAGAGCTGCAATGTGGAAGTCACGACTCTGCTGACTTTTCTTAGTATTCCGAGGGTAAAAGTCGATCCGCGGGGTTCATGTTACAATATCGATTTGTATTCGTGGATCTAATTAATTCATGTTAATATCACTGCGTTGTATTCAAAACCTGTGGTGCTGCCGTCAGCGGCGGTGGTAGTGATAATGGTAATGACAATTCACAGTATGGCTGGACTAGCGAGCCCAGTTCACTAATCCCCTCCCTGGCACCGGATTACTCTCATTACTGGGAAACACACTGCGATCATACGTGCTGGTCACATTTTTGTTGTCAACTGAGGCATCTATACTACTAGAAATACAGTACCACAGCAAAAAAAAGAAAAAAACTGACAGAGAACACTACGAAATGGATTTCATCATTTGGTTGAAACTTGGCACCAGCAGTGGCACTAAATGGACATCAATGCCACAGGCAGCCTAAGAATACAAAAACAAGGCAGTATGCGGAACGCAAGTAATCTTAACCAACAAAAAAAAAAAACAAAATTGCAGGAATAATTGAAATTTTAAAGTGCAGCAGTAGCATGGTATATATATAAATATATTTTGTTTTAATACACCAGTATTTGTGTGTAAGCGCAGGGTTACCAGCTAATCGACAAGTGTGTGCCACAGAATGATAGCTCAATTTATTTTTTTTTTTGAAAAAAAAGGGGGNGGGGGGGGAAAGAGAGAGGAGAGTGGCGTCTATACAAATTTTAATGTGCGAGGTCTTCATTGTTGTGTCACAGATGTAGAAATTCTAATAACGGCTACCCCACAAAAATGCTAAATAAACATCATCACGGTTTTTCAAATTATCATAATCATATTCGTCTGCAAAGGCATATATTCGACCATTTGTTTAAATTTCAAATCTATTTTTTTTTTTTTTTGCAGCACAATTACCCTGAAGAATGTTTCCATTTTGCGCATTTATTTACTGAAGTGATGAATTTGTTGATACGTATTGTTACTAATCCCATATGCACCGAGCTGTATGTGCTCTTACACAAGTTTAACAAGTTAACGAGTTTATTAACAAGTTCGCCATCGTATGACCGTCAGTCATTCGAAAGTGAAGACACACAGGACGCTATGCAAAACGGAATTCGCTAGTTTACTCAGAACCTTCCAAACAACAGTTAAAAATGTATTGCTGTGGATTCCAGTCCACTGTGGAATACTTGGCAACTAGAAGAAGATCGAACTAGCCAGGCAGGGCAGCCAAGATGACTAGCTCGATCATGCCACCAGTCACCACGACACCAAGATCTCTTTGGGACAAGACTGAGGAAGCTGTCGAGAGTTACTTCTGGACCCCTTATTCAAATTAGCTAGAGATGGACAAAGGAATATCTTGTCTTTGAACCGAGCATTGCTGCTTAAAAGTCCGACATAACAGAATCGGCACATCTGTGACTGTACTTTATGGTTGTGGAGAGAAGCAGACTCCCAATCACTGATTATGTCTTACAAGACTGAGCACATTACGACAGCTGGAGAAAGAAAGTCTGAGCAACAGACAATAAGCTCAAAACGAAGCTATGGGGCTCAACGGCTGATCTGTATAAAACTGCTGACTTTCTCAATCAAACCAGCACTTTAACGCAACGCGGGAACGCAGCAGAAGTCATTCTCACCCGCACATTTTATTTTTTCAGTTTTCAGACCACTGTCTTTTTAAATCATGTATCTGTTGTCTACACCATTTAGAGCCTCTCTACTCTTTAGTTTATCAATATCGCGTTTAGTGCAGTTGAAGGACTTTTATATCTACATATAGACTATACACTGTGGTTTGATTAGGATCCTGCATTGAGTTGTTTTGTTTGTTTTTTTTTAATTACTGATCACTTCCTTTCACGTCTGCTTATTTATTTACTAAAGTGTGGTTTGAAGGACTTTTATTCAACTATACCTACATGCAGTCTACATGATAATGTACGTTGCTCGTGCACTTATATGCAGCTTAGGCTAGGCGCTCTGATATACAGATATCACAGCATCTAGATCTCAGGAAACTTCTAAAACTAGTAAAAGGAAAGCAACTGTATTATTTCAGGTCCAAGCGCATATTCTTCCAAAATCTGCTCCCCGACATAAAACATTAAAAAAAAAAAATCTTATGGGTATGCTGACTTGAGGGTTCCGTCGTTACACAGAGAGCTAAAAAGAACGGCTAACCGTGAGTGGCTGACTGAGAGATGGCAATGAGAACAGCTGAAGCCGTAACATAAAAGTTTTACGTCTGAGGAAAGAACACCATAGCTTTCAGAGCATTCTCATATCGGCTCCGTGTCATATTCCAGCAGCAGCAGCAGTCAAAGATTATTTATTTCATCGCTACTGTCCCAGTTACACTGACTGAAAAGCTTTTTCAATTTTCCGTAACTCTTCCCATCATACCCCCACCCCCTACCCTTTCAAAAAATAAAAAATCATCATTCATCATTCTGATATAAAAGTTCCTCTTCCCAAAATCCCAACCTTCCTCCTCTGTCATTGCACAAAATATGTCCCAACTTTCGCTGTAATCCTTCATAAGGCAAGGAGAACAAAAAACGAAGCAATAAGTAACACACCCTGTATAATATAAAAAAAAAAGCACATAAACCCAAAAGGAAACGGAACAGACAGACACACAGGTATTTATAGAAAGACGGGCAAATTGTGCCCCAATCCTTACAATGTCGATCTTCCAAAGCTCAGGACCCGTCGGCTGTCTAGACTTTCCTTTTATATAACGGGAAAGAACTTAAGACCACCAAGAAATCGATTGGCGAATTGCAAAAGAAGGGAACGAAGAAAAAAAAAAACGTTTCGCCAGTGCAATCTGAGTACAGTATGTATGACGTAAATATGCGGCGGGTAACGGAAGATGAACAAAGCAAGAGCAAAAAGTGCAAGAGCTGGTGAGGACGTGGAAGCTAAAACGGGTCAAAGATTACAACAGTGATCCCAGACATCTTTAAAGGGACATGGTTAAGACTTTTTTGGGGTCTGAAATTGGCTTGCTGCGATTTGCCTACTGGACACCATCCCTCCCCGCCATCCACAGCTACAGCATTCAAACACAGAGACATGGTTGCTTTTCCACAACCCCAGAACTGCTGAGCAGAACAAATAGTAAAATTTGAAACCCTGCCTGCCTGCCTGTCTGTCCCGGCATCTCAAATTTTAACCGCCAATTTTGAGCCAGCCAATGCAGATGCAGCCGATTAGCCCTCTTGTTTTTACTGGTATTAGTACATCTGGATTATAGCACTTGACACAATACAGTGCAACGTTTCATTAATTTCAAATTAAAATTCGCGTTGTGTCGATGCAACGCAATCTCTGAATGCTTCATTATAGGAGCCACCCGTAAACCGGTTTTAATTACAGCCCAGTTTAGAACTGTTAAATTGCCTATATCTGAGCTAGAGGCTATTCTAAGTACTAAGAAAAGGGTCAGCGAATATGTCCTGCTAGGAAAACAAAACTGATTTTTTTTTTCATTCTAAGATGTTAAAACAGCAAACTAACATCTTCTTTTGAAGCACTCAGATGTAACCTAAGATAAATGTACCAAAAGTTGTGAGTTGATGAAAACAATGCAGTTTAATACATGACTTCCTGATGCACATTATGGAAAGCGGAAGAAGTAACAGTAAAATATATAGCCCTTCACGACAGCTTTGTAACTTAACAGCACAAACCAGGATTATCCATAATGACGAACAAAATGCATTACGTCCATGTGAATACAACGCTTTTGGAGAGGCACAAGTAATCTGTCACGCTTTGTTGACTTACGAAAGCAGCATTCGGTCAATCTTTCTTTTTCCTGTCCTGTCCCTTTCCTCGCGGGACCTATTTATAATTTCGTAGTTATTAGTGAAGCAAATACCATAACCATGTCTCATCTTTAAACTAAAAAATACCTAACGCGCACCTAATACGGTGCTTCAGCAGCTCAGGAATATAGAGCACAGATTACTTACTGTTAAACAGTCCTCCCCCCCCCCNCCCCCCAAAAAAAAAAAAACCCAACAAGAAATCACCTCTACTAAAGTATGTCTGACCACCCAGAAAAAAAGCAACAGACAATACAGGCAACGTGGAATCACCAGAGCCACGCAAGCAGACCTAAGTATATCAAGGGCAATAATCCCTGAAAGGACAAGTATCATTACCACAAGTGTGTGGTTGTCGCCCATGCTCCAAGGGACTATTTCCGCTGATTCACGGGGTTTTCAGTTGTTTGTTTATTTAGGGGCCGCGATGGGAGAATGGCGTGCTGACCAAAAAAAAAAAAAAAAACTCTGATAATAAAACATCCAATGATGGGATTATTGATAACTGGATTAAAGGCATGTAGACTAATTAGCAGTAAGTGTTATGTCCTGGATCAACAGGTCCAAAAAAAAAAGGAAGCTGAAGGACAAACTGAAGTTAAAAATGTTATTATCATGCTAATGCTTTGTCTAGTTTAACTTCCTTTTTAACTGCAAAATAGCTTCTAAGAGTAAGAGATGGGACTGGATTTGTGTTTATGGATTGTAATTATTAGCCAAATAGCATAACAACGCTGAAAACCAATATGCTCTGTCTGGTTCCAAGTGGACCCTTGAGAGCATTATTTGCAAACAATCCTATCCAGGGGATGAACCTTCATGCCAATACAAACTGCTAAAAGTTTTTAAAATGCAATAAGGTTCTGTATCTCATGACAGGACTGAGGCTAGGGCAAATGGACAAAGCGATGAGAACATTCTGAAATGCCTTTAATTAAATAAATGCATTCAAGGCAGTGGGCCCTTAATCCAAAATCTGATCCATTTCCTTCTTATCTGTTATCAAGTCAGTCTACACAAAATTATCAAGTCAGTCTGGACAAAATCTCTATAAGTTAGTTTATGTAAATCAAAGAAGAACAGGGAAACAGAGATAGAATATAAAAATAAATACTGAATAAAAATAAATCAAATTATACGACTTAATTAAATGGTTGATATGATCCACTAAACTGACTACATTTAAGCACAGCAGAAAATGAATGAAGAGATGAGAAACTACCACCTGCAAAGTTATCTCTCCTCAAAATAAATGCATTATAGTGGTAAAACCCATTCAGCAAGAGGTGCAATTCAATCAATTGTACCAGTTTCAGGGGCAAGGTTAAGTTTTGCAAAACCTTCATTAGATTAGAGTTAACAAATGGAGAAAGAATATCAAAAATTTTCCTACACAAAGAGTTTAATTTAATTTACAGAAAGGTGCCCTGCAGACTTTGCTGAGAGCCCCACATTAGAATAGAGTTAACAAATGGAGAAAGAATATCAAAAATTTTCCTACACAAAGATTTAATTTAATCTACAGAAAGGAGCCCTGCAGACTTTGCTGAGAGCCCCACATTAGAGGGGCAAAATTTGCAAATTAAAATTTATAATGATCATTCGTCTGACTTCTCCCCTCTGCAAAATAGAATGTTTAGATCCAGATATAGCTTAGATGAATTAAAAGGTTAATTGGCGACCCTGAACCTTTAATGTAAATCCATAAAAGAATTTCAAAGGTAGGTTTTGAAAATGAGAATATGTCATTCCTTGATTCACACTGACTTGGCTAGCCTAAGACTGTCATGTTTCTAAATGAATCTTTTGCAAAACAAACAAAAAAAACCACAAAGAAACAAAATCTGGTGTAGATACAGTTACCCTATTATATTTATATCGGTATTTATCATCTTCCGCTAATTGAGTGAACATGATTACAGATCCAGTAAGCAAAAAAGGTCTCAGCCTCAAGCCATGTGCACTTGTTCACTGCCATTAATTATTTTTAAATACTAGTGAGTCAGTCATGGACCACTATCATACAGTTTTCCTCTCCTTTCACCACTTCTATGCAAAGTCAATCCTATTAAAATCTTTCACACAGTGGCTCTACAGCATATGACATCATGCTAACCTATCCACTCCACTGCAAAGTAAAGTGCCCAATCAAGTTTTCTCTCATGATCATGTACTTATCTGACTCATTACAAGTACCAATACTGTATAAAAGGAAGCCAAGCAGAATGTAGTGATAGGAAGTAAATATGGTGTAGTACAATAACTGTCTTGCATAAGGAAGATTTAATAAAATAAAATCTAAGGCTAATCGCGCTTATGGTGAAGTACTGTATACTTTTAACAGACAAGCTTTGCACATAAACACAGACTATGAGTGTACACTTTATTCTTGTTGTCCTGAATTTTCTGTCATTTTGTACAGATTCAACAGTATTTTATCGGCAATTACACAAGACTAAGACAGAGGACTTCTACATGGATCTCTTTAGTAATCACAACCCAGACAGAAACAAAATTGTAATAACTTTTTAAATTATGATCTTTCTTTCCAAGCATTTTCACTGACTGATGTCAAATGCCCTTCTCTGATTGAATATGAAACCCACTGTTGACTTCGGATTCTCTGAAACTGAAAAGTGAAAAAGGGCATCTTCTAACTTTATCTCTTTCTTCCTTCACCTGATTATTCTCTTTAAATTGGTGCTTCATGTGGGTTTAGCATGATGTGTAATTAAGAAGATGAAATGTTTTTGCAGTGAAACCACACATCAAAAGAAAAAAAAAATCACGTGCAAGTTGAAGTACAAAGTATTTTAATTTATCCCAAATTTTTTATTATGTTCTAATTTTGTCTCAGAATTTAAATGAAAAATGGCTCCTGCCCTGCCAGAGATAATAACAGTATGATAAGCTGAAAGCTTGGAATGGTACATAATTTGTTATTGTTGATATTGAAATAAAAGCCAAAAAAAAAAGGTGTGGAAAATTCCTCATTGTATCTGCGTCATTCTTACAGTTTTCTCTCCAGGTTACAAGGTCATGTGATTCACCCCCTGAATTTCAAAATCCTCTTGTCAAATTCCTTGAACAAGCATCGACCCCCTCTCCTTTCCTCCACAAGAAAGTTAGCATTTCTAAAGTCAAGAGCCCTACATGACAAACCAGCACAAATAGCGTTGATCTTGCAACGCTCTCATTTTGGCACTAGTGATTGGTCATTTATTTTTATTACCGACCAGTGAGGATGATCTGTACATACTACATGTGTCTTTCTGTTTGTTTTGTCTATAAGAAATGTAAAGACACTATTACTGAGTTGAAAAGTGAGCGAGAGAGACAGAGGGAGGGGGGCGAGAGAGAAGGCAAGGACTTTTATTGCTACACCTCGAAAACTTTCACTGTTGAGTTAAATGGCACAATTTTTACTATCTTCTTCAAAAAACAAAGAAACCAGAAAGAATTTGAGAGAAATCTGAATTCTCCCACAAAATGTACAAAACCCCCGCAGCTTCCCCAAAAAATTCATGACAAGAAAGCGTGACATCCCCAATTCACACAACCAAGAGAAAATGCTGCTCTTACGGTTGTAGTAAAAATGAAAGGAAAATTTCAGAGCAGCACCATCTGCCAGAAACCAATTAAATTGTGAGATATGTTGCACAAACAAGAACTGGGAATGCTTTTATAGTTTTATGCAATCTTTAATGATCTAAATCTAGACTAAAATTGTGAATGTTAGATATCAGATGAATCATGAGATTTAAAAAAAAACACTAACAACATTATTTTTTTAAAACCATGGCTATGAAAGACATCATCAAAATTGTTCCATCAGTAATGCACGAGCATTAACTCAGAGGTTCAGCCCTGGATTACCATGCCAATGGAGCTGGTTCAATCCTGGCTTATAACCTCAGGAAGTGTCTCTCGTTAGGGGTGTGAGATCCATTCAGGAACCCTCCCTAATATGAAGAATCTGTGGAAAGGAATTCCGAATAAGACTCACACATGATGCTCCTAGTATAAGATCTAAGGATTGGCTCGACTGACATTCCGGTCTCCATGTGAGCATGTATCCTCGGAGAATTAGTTTCCGAAAGGCACTGGTTTCCAAACACCCATTTTGAAATCAATGTTTTTTACCTTGCTGTGTTGTAGACAAAGTACTTGTATTTGGTTTGGGCATTTTTTTGGTGATTTGTTCAAGACAAGTTAAGAAAAATAAATTGTCCATGGTATATATTGATCTAGTCTAAAAATTAAAACAGCCTTTTCACAAGATCAAATGTGTTACCTTTTCTTACAATTTTACTTTGAATTAATGTGTATGTAATATGTTTCAAAATTTTCATCTGAAGAAAGTATAATCTACCAGGTAGTTTCTCAAACTTGTCACTGATAAAAATGGGTTGTAATAGAAAGTTTCATTTTAACAACAGCTAGGGACATTTATTGCTGTTCAGAAACTAATCCCCAACTTGTTTAGGGGTGAAGATCTCAATATCTTGGAGGGTATATGACGTCATTTAGTTAAAATGGCAACCTACTCTGAAAAAGAAAGCTAGGAATTGTCCCTATTTCATCAGGTAGTGCAGTGTAAGTTTCATTAGATCAGATTTGACCTAGTCAAATTACCACTCAGAAACATAGTCAAGGGCTCTAATATCGATAGTGTTTTATGAATCGAGAGGGTAAACTAAACAGCCCAGTCTTGTGAATTCTGGTATTTCCTGAAAACATTAGCAGACATCTGGTCTCTACCGATACATACTTTGTCCTCATACATTGTTTTCTTTGATATCGTGTGAATCAGGGTAAGTTCTGAACAAAAAAAAAGGATCATGGTACAGAATTTGCCCACTTTTACTTATGACTAAACATTAATCACCTTTGACCCCACAAAAACAGGGTTAAGGATCAAAAATACGCAAAATTTATTGACAGCTGAGCTGCCAAGCATCTCGCCAATCAATGGCTACAGTGGCCTTCCCAATGTCAAGACCACTACTGTGGACCATTTCGGTTTTTGTAATGATGAGTCCCTTACGGCATTTCCAGGAAGGCGCCCACTGTTTTCAGTCGTATCCTTCTTTAGCCAAATTATGATTCCCATTTGATTTTCATACTTTGTGGCCGAGATCAAAAGTCTGAATTCTTGGAGTTTAAAGAAAAAAAACTGTAACATAGCATCTTCTCACATGCTTGATAAGAACACATGAAATATTTATTATTTATTGCGCTAAATCTAGCATTTGGATTAGATCACCAATTTCCAGTGGCTGACAAAAGATGATAGTTTGGAGAGTTGTAACAGTTGCCATTTTTTCTGTCTTTCAGTCACTAATTTTGTTCCAGTATCCCTTTTGTGTTTTGAATGACAGTTCGTGGGCTGAGAATTAACTGATTCTATGTCCACTTTTTGGTGAACTGAGAAAATTTAGGTCAAAGTATTGATTCAAAAGAGCACAAAGTTCTATAGGAGATCACCTTTTTATTCATTCATATTATTACTTACAGATTCAAATTTCTCGGACATAGAACTTTGCGACTCAAGGTTTCTTGTCCAATTTCTACCTTTAAAAAATGCAAAACTGGACATAGAACCAGTTAATTCTCAGCCCACGAGTTATATTACTATATCACTTAACTTGACTGATACTCAAGAGTTTCTCAAGAACTTTTCTCTCTAATCATGAGGCTACATGATAGGTCTAGATCTACATGTAACAGAGAAGTCAATCGCACTGACCTTAACATATATGTCACCATCCCAAGAACAAGGTGGGAGAGAACACAATCTTTCTAATGACAAACTTTTTAAGCTAAGAACTTCGGCTGTTCGATACAGTTTTTCTGATTGGAGTTGGACGTTATTTAAAGGAGGACACGCACATCACAAATAATTTTCTGTATTTCAATACCTTTTCCCTCTGAAAATTATCTCTGGTGCCCACTGTCAATTTTGCGAAGAAAGAGCATCGTTCTCTTACAGTGCGCGCATGTAATATGACGCAATTAGGAGAGCTAGAGTTATCAGGTTTGGCCCTTGCGTCCAGAATTATTCCCCTTCCGTGATCTGATCAGCAGTTGCTTGTGGCAAAAAAGATGATGTCACTTATGTTCCAGCAGCTACAGATATCTCTATCTGACAATGTATTATGCAGTTTTTAATTAAGGCTCTGGTCATCCAAATTCAAATGTAAAGTTTGATAGTGTAAGCCAGAAAAAGTTTGCATTTTTATTGCCTCAGCATGATTTTGTGTGACGTATCTACTGTTCACCACAGAGGTATTAAAACACTCATACCAACATGCTATCATCTGTCCGCAGAGCACTGACTAGACAGCTTGGCCATGTGGCTAAAACGCATTTGACATAAGCCTACGGTCGCTACGCGCGCGGTGGATATAACAATTTGGTCTTTGGATAATGTAACCCTGTGGATTGTCTGGGGCCAGCAGAGGCGTTATATCGTTACAGAGGCTTGAAAGACTGTTTTATTGGAATGTTATTGGAGGGTATCATATGATTTAATATGGTCCGTAGGACATGCAACTTTTCTTTAAGGTGGAGGGGAGCATTTTGCTACTGGTTTCATATTTTCAAAAATATTCTCCCACGAATCATTATACTTATAGTCGCGATATTTGACCACCCAATGCTATGTGATGTTTCTGGGCCTTTTCACCTGAGGTGTGTATGTAATAATAATAATCCCAGTTTGCACAACTCTAGATTTTACTGGCATTGACAATCAGGCAGTGATTTGACAGTGGTGCAGTGATGTTTGCTGTGGGTAATTCAAAATCCCTTTAAAATTGGTGGATCAAGGATTATTGTAGAAACTGACAAAAGTCTTGTGGCACAATGCAAAAAGCAACACGGGTCTTGTAGTTGGGCAGAAATGGATTTTCAGTGGACTATGCCTTGGAACCAATCATGGGTTGTTAGAACTTATCCCTGTTAGTTAAGACTGGAGCCACCCTTCTGTTTCTCATAGCAACCCATATAGCACCCCATAGGTTATAAGAGTATAGTATAAGTATAAGGTGTAAACATGTTTTAATATAACTAAATCTATTAATAATTAAGTGTTAATTTTAATGAGTAATGCTGGAAAATGCTGAAATAAGAAAATGTAAAGCATAAAGATGTATAGAATAATCATCCTATTGTTTCATTTTCATTTACAGGTGGGTTAAAATTGCAAATTGTAAATTAATTCTGCCGAACAATATCAGCTGTGCAGGTAATAAATTGTTATGTGACAACTTCAACGGGCTTTCTCTAACAACGGCACCGATTTAGTCGAAATATCGATATAGTATTAAATTTATAGTCCATGACTTGTCTATGAGTATGACTAAGTGAACTATATCATTATCATTGCGGTGCTGTCCTTCGAGATAGCCTTTTACTTTTAACGCATTATGCATGTCAAAACAAATGTGAGAATTTTTCTTTAGGCCCATGACTTTCCCTCTTAAAAATCTGACAAACTGGCTTCTTATGTGGTATTAATTATCAGTATATCGATAATCAGTAGTCTATATATCGATACCTTAGTGCCAATTTAAGGCAACTTGTAGAAGCCTAGACTACTTGCTAAATGTAAAAATGGGTAGTCTATCATAAGAAAAGTTTTATAATTACTAGAGGAGAGTGACTAGTCTAGACTTTTACACTAGTCTCGACGTCTAGTAGACTATTAACAAAAGCCTGGGACTGGTTTGGGATGTGAATCTCATGTGGAGTTCCTCCCGGGATCTGAATGTCTTGATGACTCTTTTAAAAGAAAATGATGAGAATCACTGTCAGAAATATGGTTGTGTCAGAGTGAGAGGAGACTGATGAGGACTGAGGAGAGATCGTTTGTAATGAATTTGAGACGTGTCAAGACAATGTTTCGACTGCAGTAAGAAATCCAACTCACCATAAGACACGTTTTCGCTCAGCTTGAGTGGTACCCGAAGGAAGTAAATAACTGTCAGCACGAGAAACAGCCAAAACAGCCACAGACCCGTGTAACCTAGCCCGTAAATCCAAGATTTCAGTTTGTCAAATGTACGGGACAGGAAACCCGCCATTGCAAAAACATAAGTCTGCAGTAACTGTTGCACTGCAATAAATGAAGGAAAAAAAAAACTGGGTCAAATGTGTAGTCGCAATCTACGCAATATAAAATTTCATGAATATGACATCTGTACAGAAATGTAAGATAAACTAGTGTCATATATATCATATTAATATTTTTTTTTAAATGTTTTGATCACCCTGATACAGCAGAAAGCAGTAAGAGAGATAAATCAAATTAGTCTTTAGTTGGCATCTACGAGGTAGCTTCCCTTGTTCCATTGACTGGCAGAGGGCGCGCTGGCACACACTGATTCCGATACCGATACTTTAAATCTCTGCGATACCATTTTTGTTGTTGTTGCTGTTGTCGAAATGACGAAAAAAAAATCGCAAAACCATGACTTGCAGATAAGGTCGTATGCTCAACGTCAGGCAAACAGAATACTGTAAGAAGGCGCGCTTACTCCATATGTAATTGTTATGTAGATTACTAGATCGCATTTTGTTGTTGCTTTCAAACAAATGCCTTTAAAGCTATTCTTCGATATTACTTTCCTGTTCATTGTTTTTAATAATCCGTATATGTTTACATTTTCAGTTTTCACACAGTATAGCTATGCATGTTCGAGGAACTTGCCCATTGTCTTTTATTTTAGAATGTTTATGAAGATATTTTTTTTTATATCACAGACACGTGGACGATATGAAAAAAAAAACATAAGCCCATGCAAACTTCTGAAATAATCCATTTAGTAAGGGTAAATTTATTTTTTTCATTTATTTATGAACAAAAATATTTTAGTGGCGTGTATAACATCCGTACGACCTGCTACCAGAATATCTTTGATTTGTTTGGATCAATAATCGCCAAATTTTGCATAGCCTCCTGTTTCAATTTGTCTTGATAGAAACATATTTTTTCATCTTTATACAGTTACAGATAAAAAAGTTTTCTTCATTAAAGTATATAAAAAACTCAAGACACTCGACTGTTTAAAATACAGAAGTTTTACAGTTTTCACAGTTGTCTTCTGTTGACATCAGTTCCACATAAGAGCAAGTCCAAATATTTCAGGCAATGCAATGTTCTGTGTTTTAGCAGTCTCACGTTCTGTGTTCCGCAATTGAGACAAAACATTTTCTCCTCCCACCTTGCTGTTTTTATCGCCGACCGCATCCGTTAAAAAGGACAAACTACTACGTCCACGACCAGAATTGACATAAAATAAAATACAACAGTCATCAGCAACTAATAGAAAGTCTCTTCGCAACCTCTGACTTCTTACTGTCCTCACCCCTTCCCTTCGTTATATTTTATCAAAAAGAGTGTACAGTTTGATGGCTCCATCTCGATGCATTTCACCCCCTCCCCTTTTTACACATACAATAATACACACACTGATTTTGGCGCAGATTTTTTGGACTCCCGATTGTGCATCATTGTGCACACCCCAGTTTTTGTTCTGCGTAATGAACATGCCAAGCATTCTGATGCAAACAAAAGGCTGGTCTACACAAACATTAAAAAAGCAGACTCACAACTATTAAAATCTTAATATATTTTTAACGTCATGCCTCGACAAAGTATATAGTCGGAAACAATGCACGACTCCTTTCATGAAAATATGCTTGAACGTCTTATCTTCCTCCTCGTCGTCGTCATCATCATCTAAGTTTAAATAAGATATAAACGTCCAATCATTATAATTCTTTCTATATTAGAAGTTTACTCTTCTGTTGTCTTAAAATGACATCACAAAAAGCCAAGAAACACAAAGAGCATAAGCTAAAGTAGATTGAAAAGTTAAATATTAAAGGAACAAAACAACCTTGATATTAGAATTTTGAAACATGCACTACAATTATCCGTATCAAAAATGTTTGTGTTTAGAGAAGCTGCGTATCCTCACGTCATAATCCACGTAGCTGTAAACCACCTTATTTTCGCGATTTCATGTCGGTCGAGTTTTTTATATAAGTTGATGAAGAAAACTTTTGTATTTTCATCTTCGTAACCGTCAAAAAATAGTTTCTTGTCAAGACAAATTGAAACAGGAGGCTATGCAAAATTTGGCGACGACTAATCCAAACAAATCAAAGATATTCGCGAAAATCCGAGAACGTATATTGTTGGACGCACTATAATATTACTGTCCCAGGTGGTTTGTTATCGTTTTGATTTGTGTGTTTTCGTGCTTCAGATTTCGCTCCACATATGACAACATGACGTGATAAGAAATGTCAATGATAATACTTTTCAAATTATGTAGTGGGCATTTTTAAACAAAGAAACAAAAATTTATACTAAGATCATGCAGAAATTATAATAAAATTATGAAAGTAAAAGACGGTTAACCCTTGAAATGCGATTATTTTTTTTTAACGAAATGGACTGTTATGTGGGCGTGCAGGTAACATTTTGAGACAAGCGGTGTCTTTCACGGGTGTCGGATATCTTGCGGAACGATTACAACCAGTTCGTTCGGCATCCGACCAGTTCGCTGTTTTCACTGCCAGACGAAATTTCGTAGGAGGTGTGTCTTAAACTCCTCTTGTTGATTGGCTCTTGCCACAGCTAAACTTGACCACTGATTGGTTAGCAAGAAGGTGTGTATCGATGTGGGTAAATAAACCGCAGTCATTTCGTTCGGTTTGCACTTTGAGGTTAGACGATGAAGCGAAAATAATGTGAGTGTAAGACTAGATGCGTGCATTTTTGACGTGTTAAGATATGTCAGAATGCGGTTCATGCACTTTTATATCAAATAATCTGCACATGTATATGCTTGAGGTCATCAGTCTGTTTTAGTCGTACAAAACATCGTTAAGCAGTTGACCTGGGTTACAAGTAGGCCTAACACGGGTCTAGGACCCGCTGACCTTCACCCGCGAAAGCAGCAACACAAGGCATGTTGTTTTGTTTCATCATTACGGACCAAGTCAACCTAACCGGGAGTAGGCCTAATGCGCTGACGTTGGTCACAGTTAATATAGATCTAATGTTTGTTAATGTATGTTTTGTTTCTGTAATGATAGAACTTATGAGTAAATATTGATTATTGGTGACCATGGACATGGTGACTAGACTAAATACCAGGAAAACGGGAATCCGGGAATGCGTTTCAAGAAAATTGTTCATGACTAATGGATAGGAGATCGGGTGGACATTTCGCCAGTAAACCGTTTGTGTATCGCTAGTCCAATTTAAATTTTGAGAAGTATTCAGAATGGGATGTATTAATATTTAATGCAGTGCCGAGTTTGACAAACATCATTCCTTCTTTGATCTTAAACGAGAATATAGGCAATTAGATAGGCTATTGCGCATGAGGGATAAGTTGTTCACCATCTGCCTAACTAATGAACTCTTCCTTCAGGAGTATTGGAAAGGTTGCAGTTGAAATGAATTAGGTATTTTCAGCTCCATCACGTGACCTAGGAAATCTTGCTCACACGTTGGTTTGTTTACATGCACTGCTTATATATGATTATTCGTCATTTATCAAAATATCCTAGCAATCCCTAGATCATGTGGTTGTAACTGACCTGTCTGAAAATACCTCATTGATGCAAATATGGGGAACGTTTGATTAAGCAGAATACAACAGTTTCATTAGTGGATGTGTGTATAAGTTTGTGAAAGAAGAGGCATCATCAGGTTTAGATGCGGCCATTTCCCATTAAAATTTCTATCAGTTTAGACTAGTCTAGTATAATTGTAGTATTTGTAAGTACAAAGTGGAGACATCAGTCCAGTTTTACCCCCTGAGTTCATAACTATGCTTATCTTATTCTGTTGCAGATGATCATGAAGTAACAGCCGGAAAACTCTCAACAGTGTGTCAGGTTACTAACCGTTACTTAATACCCGGTCTACTCACCATATAAGCTCATGGTGTAATGAAGGCAGATTGGGTTGGATTTCTCACAAAATAGTTCAAACGCATTCATTTCAGAAGGAGCTTTATATCTCGCTCAAACATTCAGATCAAAATCTCAAACCTCCAAGATCCTAATTTTAGTGCTTGATTAATAGGAGTGGAATAATTTCCTTAAATCGGCCAACAGGAAGGCTTCGCCATGGCCTTCTATGGTTATGTTTGTATTAACAATGGAGGGCGATTGTTGCAAAATCTTAGCAGTGCCCGGCTGTGTGCTAGGAGTCTGCCACTGCTCTCAGCAATCCAGACTCGACATTCAAGTGATCAGCCAGTGATGGCAATCCGTCGAGAGACCATCAACGTTTGGGAACGCAGAGCACCACTCTCTCCACAGCAAATTCACAAGCTGGTGAAGAAAGGGGTCAAAGTCATTGTACAGCCATCAAATAGGAGGGCGTATAGTATGAAGGTAGCATCCTGTTTTTCATGTTGTTTCTTCAATAATCAGGTTGTCATCAGTTTGAGTTATCATAAGAAGATGAAATATTTTGGAGGGAATGGATAATGTAGTGAGATGTAGTCACACATTATAAAACTGGAACTGATGACAACTAAGCAGAGAGTTTCAGTTGTCTGAATACATTTTCAGTGAACTTTATGTTATGTTTACGTTCATAGCACTAGCATCTTAATCATTCAGTTAGTCTAAGAATGAAAAGTTAAAGATGCTCAAACATGCTTATTATAAAATACCCAAAATGTTAAATACTTCTTCATGCAAATATTAACCTCATTTGCAATATCCATAGGATTATTCCAACACATCTATTCCTTTGTGACTGGCAAAATATGTCTGAAATCTCATATAAAGAATTTTTTTAGTAAGCATGTTCAAATGTGTGTCCATATCCTGGTAATGGCATATCATTGGACTTCAAAGCACTAAAGGCAACACTGTGACCTGGATGCAATAATCCTGCAAATGACAAAGAAATAAAAGCAGACACCAAGTTATTGCACAGAGATGACAGCAAGGTGTACAGCTTGAAGTGTTTTGCCTAGATTGGTTAGTACATTTTAAAGATTTAAACACAACACTTTTTACTTCACTTTATAATGCATCTGATTATTGGGTATATGTTGAAGAACCCAGCATCCATCCAATTTTCATTATGTTCATAAATAATGTATTATTATAAACATATTTTCAGGAATATTCAGACTATGGAGCTGTGATTCAAGAGGATATGTCAGAGGCTTCCCTCATTATTGGTGTCAAGCAAGTGCCGATTGATCTGCTGATGAGGGACAAAACCTACGCTTTCTTTTCCCATACCATCAAAGCACAGGCTGACAACATGCCTCTCCTAGATGCAATACTGGAAAAGGTTTACCCTGCACAGTTTTCTTTCAGCTTTTCTTAACCCTTTCATCACTTTTATTTTTGTTAGTTCTTACATTTTCTTTGCATTGATATGATGCTTAAGCAGATTATATTAAGGTTTAGACATAAATTGACAAAGTGCAAACTTCTTAATATGTGGCTTTGGGAAACTGCTCAATAGACCAATGCATGACAAGAGAGAGAGAAGACAAGGGTGAACCTGTGAAAAAATCATATGTGTTGGAGAGAAGCTCACATTCAGTAGCTCTGTCTACATGCAAACACACTGGTAAACTCCTGAAAAACTGAGTCACCAATGGAAGACTAAGAAGAGGCAAGTGTTAGAATGATATGTGATATTGCTAGGTGACAAGTCAGAACTTGTTAACCACAGGGGAGGGAAACCCCACCTGTGGAGAGTCATTGGACCATATAAAGGGACTTCTCCATAACCGGTTTTCTGTCCTTAAGCTTAGATCTAGCAGACCTTGGCAAAACCTCAAGCTTTTATCTAGAGGACATAAAAACATTTTCCTGTAAAGTGAGGTGACGAAATTCTAAGAAACCTAAGGAAAGGAATTGGCAGCCAGCCAGATACTCCATGAAAACAGGCACTGGTCACAGAGTTTGATTTGTCATACAAAAATTATGCTTTCACTTCCTTGTTTTCTAATCTGCATTGGGGTACACTGCATTTAATGGGGTATAACACTGAAATAATTATCACCCTCCAAAATATTTGTTGCACCAAACCAATTCTGAACATACTAACTAAACTTTCAAGTGACAACACTGAAATGAATGCAATCTGTCTAAAGTGGCAATTTTAACAATTCAGCAAGTCTTTTGAAGGGAAATAGAATCTATCTGATAACATATTGCGGGAAACACATAAACTGTTATTTGCTATTATCCCATGTACTAGTGATGTAAGCTGTCTCTCTGCCCTTCCCTGCATCTCCAAAGTGCAAACTAAAAAGAATAGCTAACAATCTTCAAATGTACCATGTGGAATGTCGCAAGCATAATGCTATAAGCACTAGGTCATTGTTGACTGCTGGGCACAATGCTAAGCATTGCCACTACAGTCAGCCTATACAGAGAGCAACAGAACATGTATTTCAACTGTCATATTCAGCATAAATTTTTTTTCTTGTGATTTAACTGATAAGCTCAAACATGTTTCTGCTGAATAAACAGGTGTGGCTGAATGATACAAGAGCTTGTATGAGTGTTTTGTTTACTTAAACTAAGCTAGGCAAAGCTAAATAGTGTCAGTTGTTTACAGGTTCCTAAGAGACAATAGTTGTGGTTGGTTCTCATTTCTGGGAAAGCCACTGCTCTCAATCCAGTTTATTTCTTTTTTTTATTAAAACTACGCTGACAGCTAGCAGGATTTTGGATCTGACGGTGCAATGTACATTGAAGCACATTTAATACAGACATACTTTGAATGTAATCAGAGGTACTAAGTAAGGTATTTTTGGCTCTGAATTTTCTTCATTTCTCATAATTATTTTTGGCTAATATGTACACGCTAACGTGCACAAACGCTTAAACATGCACAAAGTACAGTTTTTTCATCCTATTAGTCACTTTAAGATCCTGAGAATGGAGAGGGGGGAGTGGAGGGAGCTCAGTCTCTTTGTGAACACAAGGCATTTCAGTCATTGTGCTCCTGCAGTTCTGTGCAATAGTTATTACCAAAATATGGTATGAAGATTGAAGGAGTGTGGGTGGATGGATAAATTAATGAGTGACTAGAGCTATATAATGAGTTATCAGCAAAATAAATGAATGATTGTTATTGTATGAATGACCAATTTAATGAATGGATAGAGAGGAAAAAACAGGAGAGGGAAGATCTTAATGAAATAAATAGATAAACAAAGAGAGAGGCACCTAAAAAATGTGAGAGAAAAACAAACTCAGCTGTTTTGGTTTGAAGTTCATTGGATATTGGACGTCAAGTAAGATCCTGTTTGCTAGAGATAAACTCACTGAATTTTAAGAGGTCATCAAATTTACGACATTTCTTTGTCGTATGAGCCGACCAAGGCCTATAGTGTCAAAGCACAGGTGTATACACAAGGTCACAATGACCTGAATAGACAATACGAATAGATAATACAGCACTGCCACTTCGCAAACACATAAAACTTTTAGTAGAGGAGTTACAATTTCATGACTAAACTAAGCTGATCATTCTTTCTCTCTTGTTTGTTGCCAAAATCTCTATCACATACCATCTTTCTGTGTCAGAGTCCTTTGTTCTTCTCCTCTTCAAGACACCGTGACACCTCTCTTGTGGACTTAGCACCCCAACAGTAGAGCATTATGATGTCCACATGGTGCATGATGTCAGCACAGAGGTGTGAAATTGCTAAACTATTTCACCTGGTCGGTTTTTATGAGCTGACCCATCAATGTAATAGATCAGGTCCTTCCAAGATGATGTTTCTTATTGTTGCCTTTGTAAATAGCAGTAAACAGGTAGACACTCTCCCTTGGGTGCAAGCGATTTCAGAGGTGAAGAGAGAAAAAAAAAGTCAGGAGGGAAGGGAAAAGGGAGAAAGAAGGGAGAGTCAGAAGGCAGGGTAATAAGGAAACGAGAGAGGAAAAGAAAAAAAAAAAGCTACAGTTGAAAGTGAAATTATCCTGCTGCTAAACGAAAAAGTTGAAGGGGAAGAAAAGGGGGATGTGCACAATTTCAGAGGCAAGGAGAGGAAAGACACCAGTTTTTACTTTCTGGGTGCAGTTGTACTGTTGATGCGCGACTGGCTGTAGTTGGTTCCCATTTGCTTTATAAGTTCAATCTTCTGTCATTTCCACTGCTCATCTGCATAGGGGTACATAATGTATGGTTAATAAGTACACTTTTAGATGGTCCGGATATGTACACATTGTCCGTGCTCCACTGTATATAATATGCCATGATTGCACAATCACTTTTATTATAGTGTCCAATCGCTCTTTTAACTGAATCAATAACATGCTGTGTCACATAATGGTCTTTTACAGAATATACGGCTGATAGACTATGAAAAGATGGTGGATGAAACTGGGGCCAGGGTTGTTGCCTTTGGCAAGTATGCAGGAGTGGCTGGAATGATAAACATACTTCATGGCATGGGTCTCCGTCTTCTTGCTCTGGGACACCACACTCCATTCATGGTGAGATTCTGTGGATTTTTGTGTCTGTTATTAACTCAAAGCCGCAACACGAAGAATAGTATTGCTGTTGGGAGTGCAAACATAGAATCTACCATTTACCAAGAAAACAATCAGGCTCATATTTTGAGTCAGGGAATTTCAGCAATAACATGGTTTTGCAGATTAAAATTTTTGTGGAGAGTAAAACAAAAGATCTATGGAAGACAAATACCTTAATAAAAGGAGCACACCTGCTGTCTACCGCCTGCCACTGTAAGGGGTAGGGAATGGCTATGCTTATGTGATTGTTGTTTTACTTTGAGGTGGAAACAAGAGGTTTTGAACCTACAAATTTCAAGTTTCCGCTTCACAATCTGTCTATACTCTCATTCAGTTAGAGTGGCTGTGGTTATACCTCCAACTTTATCAGTATAATGTGCAGTGGACTACTCCCTGGCTCATTCCTCTTTATCATCATTCAGAATTAAAGTTGTCTTGCTGACCATTCAGCAGCTCTTACAAATCTGTGGATGTCTCCAAATTGTTGCCCAAGCAGTCTGAGGATGTACTTGAGTACTCATGCCATTAGGCAAGACTGTTGTACTTTGCAATGTTATATGCGCAAAACCCATTTGTTCTGGACTCAGAAGGAGTTAATTCAGGTCAGTTAACCTTAGCCGTTTCGTTTTGTGGAAAGAAGCGTCATGTTAGGCAGCTTTCTTAATTCCTTGTTGGCCTTGATGATTCTTCATAACTTAAAGACCTTTCTGTAATTGTTCAAAAGCATTTAGGAACTAAAGCATTAATATCTCATGTATCATAGTTTAGAAAATATGGAATTTGGCTTGCTCTTCATTTAGTTTAGTTTAGGTCACGCTCGTCCACTTAGGAAAATTGTAGGGTTATTGATAAACAAATTTTATTTGCTTGCACATACTAGCACATTGGACCAAGCCACAATTACAGAAACACAGAGATGGCCCGCCAGGCTGTTCGCGATGCCGGATATGAGATAGCATTAGGCCGCCTGCCCAAATCCCTGGGACCACTGACATTTGTGTTCACTGGGTCAGGGAATGTTTCACAGGTAAGATCTCAGTTTTTTATGAGACGTTGAGAATGGCTTTCTCAAGGATCTAAATCTTCATTAGCCCCGTAAGATGGTTTCTCTCATGTGTATATCAGTACAAAAGTCTTTGAATAATCCAGAATGACAGTATAGGATAACCAAACTGGCAACCCTGCTTCACATGTGAAACAAACTTTAATCAGTGATGTTGTTTGCCTTGCTTATTAATTCCCCCAAACCAGTTATTTACTAGAAGTAAGTTTGTTGAAAAATTTTGGTCGTCGTATTTCGATAGAGGTAAATTTTAAGTGTTAATCTCAGCTCATGAATTTGATAAAATTAGATCCTCTTTAAAAAAAAAAAATCACTTTGTCAGTAAACATGGACATACTCTTAGCCATGCCATCTCCACTATCATGTATTTAAGAATGGTCTATTGTCCTTCTAGGGAGCCCAAGAAGTCTTCCAGGAGTTGCCACATGAGTATGTGGAGCCAGAGTATTTGCCAAAAGTTGCACAACAGGGCTGTAAGTTGCCTATAACATGTGTTTGCACGTATTGCATATATTTTGATCAAAATTGTGGTCGAAAGGATAGGGTGTTAGATTTGGAATGAGCAGATCTTGGGTTGATTCCCCCACTAACAATGATCATGGTGTGTATGCCTTAGGAAAGCATATCACATTCTACTCAGTCTCCCAATTTTAAGATGGGTGCATGGCTTCAAGCTTGTCTGAACACTGGTATTCAACGTCTTCAAAACAGTAGAGGCAGTGCATCCCATCCACTGAGGTGAGAAAATTATTGAATGATCTGGCCTGTCAGGATAATTAATGCAAAAAATGGTGTGAGTAAGCAATGCCTGTATGTGAAACTTATAAACTTCATCATAGTTACTATTATTATCATTGAAGGTGAGTGTAAGGTAGTACTTTGAGAGGTTAGACTGATGACATCTTTCTTCATCAGCTCTGAACAAGCTGTATGCCTGTGTTGTCAGCCGAGATGACCACTACAAACGGATAGAGGGAGGGACTTTTGATCCAGAAGAATTTGAACAGCATCCTGAAAGATATGCTTCAACATTCAGCCATAATGTGAGTGTTGATCACTAATCCTATTGGTAATCCTGTGTTTTGACATTGTTTTCATCTCTGTACATTTAACTCATTTTGCTATGTTTTGCTTTTAATCACTGATGTTACCAAGTTACCATTGCTTCATTACCTGTATATAGGAAAGTTCACATTCACAAGACCTGTTAACTTATATATATATATATACAACATAAGAGCTCATCTAAGGGTTTGTCTAATACATCCAGGTTGTACAGGTACATGCAGGAGCTGTTTGTAACTAGGGATAAGGATATACATGTCCATCATACATAGCAAATGGGTTTGATTACCAAATGAATTGATGCTACAAGGGCTGATGGGCAAGAGAAGGGAGCAGCTCAGATATTGTTGTTCATATCAGCAGTTAGATTGTGGTTTTTGCACATTACAAGAATGTTCACTTTACAGAGAACAAGCAGCACTGTGAGAAAGTTAATTTTAGGGCAAAGTTTAATACCAAAGGCATTCAGATTCTTGGGTTTTGATACGCTACCAGAAATAATATTTCTAATCAATTATTTATGTGAATGTCTATTGATTTACTAATAAATTAAGTATAAATATAGCTGACTTTTATATTAGATAATTGATTTGTTTTCTATTAGTTGCTTTTTACTTTCTGTAATCTGAGAATTTGTATGTACTCCCATATTCTGCTGGCACAGCATGATGTAGATCTCTTTCTTCCTGTATGATTCAACCCATAACATCTCCCGCTCATTGACACTACAACTGAATTTCTGTTTGTTCTGATCTTCTGAACTAGATTGCACCTTATGCTTCATGCATCATCAACGGTATCTACTGGGCTGTGGGGTCTCCCCGCCTGATCACCATTCCAGATGCCAAAACGCTGCTGCAGCCCCAGCATGCACCATGGCTCCCGTCCTCTCCTGGCTGTCCCACCCTCCCTCATCGCCTCATCTCTATATGTGACATCTCAGCTGACCCAGGCGGTTCCATTGAATTCATGCGGGAGTGCACTAACATCGACAAGCCTTTCTCTCTCTATGATGCAGAGCAAAATGTAGATAAAGAAAGGTATTTCTTACTTTCTTTTTATAGATGCTTGTGATTAAAGTTCATTTGTCAGTGTGCTAACATAACGACTAATCTCAGTTTTTCACTTCTCAGAGAAATGAAAAAAATGTCTTTGCATATTCAGACTAATTGAGATAGGGTGACTCAACTAATGTACGAAGTTTTCTAGTTAAGGGTTTGCACATTTAATTTTTTTCTGATATGTCTATTTAGGTAGATCAGACCTTACATCACGGAAAGTTGGGTTGTTTTGGGTTTTTTTGCATCTTTCTGGGGCAAACATCTTGTTTTCCTGTTCATAAATAGTACCAATGGGAGGATGCAATGATTTTAGCAGTCAGTGATAATTTGTCCTACCTGCATTGTGTTTGGTAGTATCAGGGTCTATGACAGAATTCACAGCATATTTTTGAAATTCTTAGTGAGTAAATGGGAGACGGAGGCTAAACAAAGATCTTGATTGAGAGCAGTGAGTTAAAAAGTCCCATCATTGGCCAGCATTTTATAGATTGGATTATACCCACTGTAAAGTATGAAACAAATACACCATGTTTCCATCAACCAAGTTTAAATTTTGTATGTTTTAACCACAATAGTGACACTGTAATAGTGCTAACATTTCTCAATCTGCCTCGTGATGTCACAACATGGCGTCTACTTCAGAGTCAGTACATCACGTCATGCAGACAGTCCTGCCGGGGGGGGGGGCACCACTTGAGGGCCATTTTCTAAAAGCTTGGTGCCACATGATTTTAACCTTGATTTTTGGACTCAGCAGGTTCAAGTTAGTGGAAAACAGTCAAACATTTTTTAAAGTTTATTAAAGTTGCTATGGAAAACGGCCGCCATCTTTAATTTTCTTCTTAGAAAACAGTCAACTTCAAAAGGAAACTCCTCCTCCAGATGAAGTGCAATCCAACTGAAATTCCACATATGCATTCTTATACACAGTGTCTACAAAGTAACAGAGAGTTATGTTTGATAAAATGACAAAAAATTATTTTATGAATTTTCAAAATTGGTATGTATTAGAATATCAATTTTCCCCAATCTTTTGGCTTCCGCCAACATATTTCCTGAAAAATAAAATAAAAAAAGTCCAAATGTCTCTCTGTTACTTTTTTGGTACACCTATAAACTGCTTATATACCAAATTTCGCAAAGATTGGTTTATAAATTATGATGGAGTTTCAAATTATTTGTTGAGAAGTATAGTTTTGAGAAAAATGCATCTGAAAATTTCACACATAAAAATGTCTGAAAAACTGTACTTACATCAATACATGTCCGGCTGATAGGCTGGCCACCTTCCTCAGCATCCTTTTCCTGTCGACATTATGATAATCACAACAATTCAGGATCACAAAGAAAAATTAGGCTGCTAATTCCTTGGCCACCTCCCTCCTGTCAGGTATTCACATGCTAACCTGCATGCTGCTGTTTACGTACAAACAGAAATGAGGCCACCCCAACCGAAGAAATCCAATCAGAATACTAGGTCACGCTTGCCAGGAACAAACGTGCGAATGAAACATCAACATGACTTGTTCCGATTGAAAACTAGGCCGTGCCCTAGCTATTTTTAGCGATGTAAATAAGGCCAGACATAATTTATGCCTCGCTTTCGGGAGATGCCGTCGTTCCGACATTTTCATTGGCCAGCTGATGAGAGGTTGACCTCGTAGAGGAGAAAATTTCCTTTCCAACAGTATGCAACAAGATAGGTCTAATTTTATTGTGTATAGACAAAATATGCAATCAAAAACAGACAATTTCAGCATAAATTCACATAATCAGACAAAAAAACCTGGGGAGTGACCCTAATGAAATGCATTTTTGAGAGGTAAAATGGATTCTTTCACATGCGACCATCAATGCTTTCGATTCACAAGCTGTCAAAGTGTCTAAAAATAGCAATAACCCAATTTCGGTATCTTGAACCCAAATCGACAATTTCAGGTGGTGCTCTCCCTCTCTCCCCCCCCCAACCAATGACCATATTTATAATCATGACATCTCATTACATTTCAGATCTCCTTGAGACTGCCTCCAGTTTTAATCACTTTATTTTCTTAGCAATTAATTTATTTGATCCAAGCTTTTTGGTTGAAACCGAAGACACTCATTTCTTGCAAATCTTTACCTGCATGCTTAAAGCCAACATTGACATTGTCTAGTTCATCCATGGGCTGTTTAGACTGGATGAATAATTAGTGTGCAGGTGAAGGAAAGATTTGTAGTAGCCATTAAATGTCGAAATCATGAAAACAGATCTTCATACTGTCAGTGTGCATTTTAAATGGAAAAGTAACCTGGGTATGGGGCTATAAATCAACTCCTCAAGTAAATTTACATTTGCCTTAGTCAGAGTTAGGTTGTTGTTTTAGCATATTGACAGCATAGTGGGAGTAATGAGAATTTCACCATTAGCGAAGTACAATCACTCAGGACCAGTGGTTAATGTCAGCCATTTGACTACCATTGGATAGTTGTATTGGTGGGAGATCCTGTAAATAAACGACCACATAAATGTTATGCTTTTATGACCATCCACCTGTTGTTAATGACCTTATGGATTCAGGTGCTTAGGAGGCCATCTGTTCTACACAGTGAAAATAAAGGAATTGAACACTTTTAGTCATACGTCATAAGTTCCATGTGAACATTTATGTACATACAACTTCAAAGTGTCACAATCGTGATAAAATGTTCAGGTCACAAAGCAGCTTTATTGCATAGTACATATTCACAAGGTGCTAAGCTACTCAGTAATGATATGTTGGCAGTAATTTGTCAAGAGAATTTTTTTTTTCTTTTGGAGACAAGATATTGTACTGAATTTAATATCTTATTGCTTATTTTTGCATTAGGTTAGACCCAAACATTCCACTTAGAATGAAATATCTTTATTGATAAGCTGTTTCTGTGGACCTCATGAGTTTTTTTTCTTTTGTTGGCTTAGCAAGCTTTAGACATTAATTTTTGAGTATTTCATTTTTTTTCAAAGCTTTGCCGGCGATGGTGTACTCATTTGTTCCATTGACAATATGCCAGCACAGATCCCAAGGGAAGCCACTGAATACTTTGGCAGTCTGCTGTTTCCCTATGTCACCGAGATGGTGAGTTGAGAGTGGATTATCTGTAGTTGTTTCATCTCAAGCTATCTGTATGTCTGTCAGTTATGGCCCTATTATGTGGTTCAGGTGTCATTTCACAGTTTAATTTATCTAGTGACATAGTGTGCATCACAAGAGATCAAACAGCTTAAAGAAATGATCTACCTCCTGATGAAAAAAGATCTTCATGTACCAAATTACATACCACCTGTATGTGCCAACTGCACAATTTTACAGCAGGCTCCAAAAACACTCTGCTGTGTGTCCCACTTTTTTTATTTAAGCAATGTTCATACAGCTGGCTGTATGGAAAATTACAGTGGCCTGAGTTGCTTAAGGAAAACTATAAAGTCATAAGAAACTTACTCTCATGAAAAAAATAAAGAATATTAAACTCCACACAAAGGTGCCTGTTGGCATATATGGCCTATTTTTACATATGCACATTTATTTTATCAAGTCATCGGGGCTTGCAAGATTTGTATTGCTGGCTTAATTCTGCTGAGGCGCTGCATGATTTAATAAACTCTGTTAAAGTTCAGTGCATTAAATAGTAGTTTTTAACTCATGTCAACATGTTTCAGACATAGATAACAAGGCTTACCGTTTTACTGTTTGTGTTATTGCAGCTATTTGATGGTGCTGATATAAAGTACCTAATGCTAAGTATCATGATGTGTCATTTAGTGTGCTTCTCTTGATAGTGATGCTCTAACACAGATTGTTTTTCAATTAAATGGCTGTGATTTTAATTGATATATTTTCTCATATCACAGCTGAAGTCAGATGCCAAAACAAGTTTTGATGATTATAACTGTTCCCCAGTGGTCAAGAACGTAAGTTATAGACTATGTTATTTTCCTACCTTATGACATCCTTTTGAGATGTGTATTTGGATATTAAAGTGACTTTAGAAAATGTAGGATTCTAATTCTTCTCTGTCACATATGGAATATTCATATTGTATGAATGACTCATGAGGATGAAAGTTATTCTTTCTCATGGCATTTTGCATGATCAGATTTAAGACCTAAGTTTTTGGAGATGCATTTATTCCACCCTAATCCAGTCAAGCCTGTTTATAGACTTTGAAACAGTGATGTGGGCATCAACATGTGTGAGCAGTCAGGAAGTGTGTCAGAATCTGAATACTAGGCTCACACTTGAAAGTTAATTCAGACAATGGGTATTTAAGGATTAAATTGCTGTGAAGTTAACGTTCCTGTGGTGTAGTGGTAGTACATTCAGACTTTCAAGCTGAGAGACCCTGGGTTTGATTCTCGATAGAACAGGAAATTTTCTAGCTTTAGGTTTTTTCCGCCCCTCATCTGAAAAGTGATATTTCACAGTAATTTGGTAAAATTTCTAATGGCACATTTCCTAAGATAATGTATAACAGCTTTCAAAAAAATTATCAAATTGGACTCGCATTCCTCCCCCACCTTAATAATGGAAAATGCTATATGCCTTTCCACCCAGTTACTCATGCATTATGAAAATATTCAATTTATTACCTTGTCAACAGGCTGTGATTACAAGCAATGGAACACTAACCCCCAACTTTGAGTACATCCGAGATCTGAGGTTGAAGTCGCAGTAAGTAATCTTCCATATCTTTTCCTGCCTGTAACAGCTATGTAGTTTATGCATAAAATATGAACATGTTTGTCTCCTTACATATCAAGTTATAACAAAACAAAATCATTCAATGGTATCTGAAAATATGTTTCTGATTAACCTTGAGATTTTCTGTTTAGAAGCAAACTTCTTTTCTACCTGGGAGTGTTTTTGGGTTCATACACATTCAGTACAGGATTTAAGCATTCCCACTTTACCAGGATGATGTTTTATAGGTAAAAAAAAACATTGCTTAAATTACATTTTCTTTACTTGTAGCTCATTGTTTAAGTTGAAGTTATTTGAATTAATAGGAAAGCGGCCTGCAGGTAACTTTTCGCAAGCATTTACATGTGTTTTTTAATTTATTATTGTTATAGTCTCTCTTTTACATCTTATATTCTTCAGTCATTAAGAAGAGCTTTCTTGCTCAAACATTAGACCTGTTTCTTTGTCAGTTTGTAAAATCTCTGCTACCTGCTCATTTCTCAAAATTGGTTTTGGTCACATGGCAATTTTTGAGCTTCTTTTGAATAGAGGAGAAGAAGAGTGCATGTTTTATCACAGTGTTATAATTAGTAATTTATGTGCCTCTTACATGTCAGGTCTGCCCAGAAAGCAAAACTTGAGGCCTCCGGAGAGCGCATTTTGATCCTGGGTGCAGGTTATGTGTCTGGACCAGTGATAGAGTATCTGACAAGGGAAAGCAAAACTGGCGTCACAGTAGGTATGTATAGGTTAGATTTTTTCCGGTTCACAGTGGTCATTATTATGCTGAATGTTGAGGGGATGAGGAGGCACATGCTGTATTCCTCAAACAAAAGGTCTTTACCCTTGGTGCCTCTCTCACTTACCACACATATGCCCACCCCTTTCTTTCAAAAGGGCCTTAGAGCTGTCTTTCATTACCATTATACTATAAACCATATTGTTCAAACACATGGTTCACATGGTTCCTACAGAGCACTGCCTTACAGTAGCATACCCAGTTTATAATGTGCTTGTGTTATCAGAATATTACCGCATTTCTAATGTAGGAGTATCTCCTTCAGCATGTACTGTGTCACCTCATGTTGCACAATATTACTCCATTAAATTCTTTTCTTTGGATAGTCAGCTGTATACAACTGCAGTTCACTTAATTACGCTTTTCCACAATAGCAATATTACTGAGACAATCAAATATTTCTTGCATCAAGTTTGATAACTAGCAGTTCCATTCAGTCTCTCTCTTCATAATTCGTGTTAGGTTTTTGTTGTTTTTTTTTCTTGTATCGAAGTGTTTCCAAAGCACCTAAAATTTAGCATGGCATTTAAAGGGTTAATGGTGTCTCTCATGGAATTGCTACTTTTTCAGCTCCCACAGAATTGTATTCAAGAATTTCTGCCTTTGTTATGCCAAACAGTTTTTCATTTGTAAATTTGTGAACTGTTTTCCAGCTGATCTTAACTATATCTTGGACAGTCTCTGCAACAGTTGCTGCACGAAAACAGTTCCCGTACTCGAAGTGATTATTGGGAAAAAAGGCAGCAAAGAAATTAAAGATGAAAGTTGATCCAAGAGTTCTGCAAGATGAAACAGAATACAGATGAGACTGGAAATTCTTTGGTAGAGAGACATCCAATAGATGAAGGTCGATAGTGTTTAGGCCCATTACTATGTGTTCTGTAAGTGTTGGGAGGGAATTGGAGGATTTGAACACACACACCTTTCACAATATTAGTATTTAGTTTTCAAATGATGAAATTCCTCTTTGCAGCCTCACACTTCCAGGATGAGCTTGACAACACTCGCAAGCTGTGCCCAGATGTGGACACCATGCTAATGGACCTGGATCCAGGTTTTGAGGAACTGGAACGAGTAATTGCAGATTATGACTTGGTTATTAGGTATGCATTTGTACTTTTTTACTTTCTTGGAGAAAGCTTCACATGTGCTCTTGTTTCCTGATTCAAAACCCAGCAAAGAGTCTCCCTTGCTGATTATCAAGCTCACACACTCTTCCCTCCTCCTTAAAATCTTCCTGTTTCTGACAGTTTTTAAAAATGGTAGCGTTCTTTCCATTTTCTCCTCCTCTTGCTTGGATGTCATTTCTTTTATAACATCCACCTTGACATTTGCCAAACTTCATGGTCCCAAACGTCTGTGTTTCTCGACCAGTCTGAGAGTAAAGTCTCTGTGTTCTTTACTTAGCTCTTTCATCAAGAATATGATACAGACACCTCAACCATTTTGCTAAGATTTTACTGATCACACGCTGTCTCTTTTTTTCCTCTTAGATAACCCGCTGTCCTTCTAGCCCAGCCATCTCCAGTCGCTAAGCGTATTCTTCTTCACTTTGGTGTCATGATTTATTTTGGTTCATGTTTCAGTTTGCTGCCATATGCCCTCCACCCTGACGTGGCCAAGCTGTGCATCAAGTTCAAGAAGAACATGGTGACTGCCAGCTACATCAGCCCAGCCATGAAAGAACTAGATAAAGCGTAAGCGCAAGATAAAGCTCTACTTCAAGCGTTTTGATATTTAGTAGTACTAGAGCATTTTAAAAGGTTGTCTCGATGAGTGGCAAAAATTGTGAAATGGACTAGCCTTGGTGCAACTTTCAGAAGCATTGGGAAAGTTGCATTTAAGCATAAAGCTTTGTGCCATGATTGTTAGAAAATTGAGATAACGTACCGTCTGCCATATCTTTGTAGACTGCTAGTGATAAATATTCTGAGAAGTTGAGCTCCTTTTCACTGGATGAGAATGAATTGGTTATAACTGATGTGATTTTGGAGACTGAAATTGAGTGCTTTCATAAAGCAGTGACCGAGAACAATGCAAATATATGAACTGTGAACTCTTGGAGCAAAATGTAATCAAAGTACATTAAATGGTTTTCTTGTTGTGTATTTCCAGTATGTTTTGGTATAACTGAGTTTCAGTGGTTTTCGATAATTGTTGTGGTTGATAAATTTGATAATTTCTGCCCCTCTACAAAAAAGGCAAATCCTTCACATTTTGTTGGACAAAATTCTTTATTTCTTTTTGTTGCTGTTATTATTAGAAATCAATAGACAGATTAGACATTGCCTCTCCTTTTGCGTAATGTTATTCAGTGATAATTGCATGTTGTTTTGAACTGTTCACAACCTCCCAAAACATCGTCTTCAACATCAGGTTTAAGATTAAGAGGAAGAAATAGATCTGTGATGTGGAGGTTGAAAATTTCACTGGGGTAATTGCACTGTGGGCTGTGAGCTATCAGTTTCGAGATTATTCCTCACACGAATCTTATAAATATCTTTTCATTTCTGAGTGTATTTACATGTCAGGGAAATATGAACAGGAGTCACTCTTCAGGCTCTTCTGAAATTTTATAAAGTTAAATCTCCCCTTTCCTAATTCTTTTTTTTTTTTTTTTCTGTTCATCCTTGTTGCTGGGGTCACCAAGGATATTTCTGTATTTGTTTGTCCTTCTAAGCTGTTTGTAAAGAGAACAAGAAATATAAAATGTGTAATGGTTATGAACCATTTTATTTCAGTGCCAAAAATGCTGGCATTACCATCATGAACGAAGTTGGAGTTGATCCTGGAATTGATCACATGTTGGCCATGCAGTGCTTTGATGAGGTCCACAAGGCTGGTGGAAAGGTTAGTGTTTCATGACTGAATCTGATCCTAGTTACCATTATTAACTCAGAGCCCCAAGCCCACTTAACCTGGCAGATCTGCAGACCAGATACTTCAGTATATATATCAGGAATGTGCTAGCCCCACAGCTTCTGAGAGAACAAATCTGATTCACAGAAACAAACAGTGGAAAGAAAACTCATGGGGATGGGGGCAGGAGGGGGAGGGAATGATGGATCTGTAATGGACAGCTATCTCCATGAACAGGGTTGGACTCAATGATATGACCAAGGATGAAGAGGATGAAAAAGAACCTAGAGTAGTATTTCCCAACCTGGGAGTGTAAGACTGTTATGTTCTACTGGGGGCAGCATGGGACAGATTAGAGTTATGTAACTTTGTACAATAGTTTATGATACATTTTGTGCAAAATCCAGTGTTGAATTGATTCATTTTTACTGCCATATGCATGAATTTTGTGAGCTGGCAATCCGACTTTCTTCAGCCGGTATTCTAGTAGTAGAATATGTGTATATTTTAAGTTGAAGTAATACGGTAACCTCTCTTACTATCACACTAGTAGAGTTGCAGGACATTGGCTCATTTTGTTGGGATGGGCTTGGGCTAAAAAAAATATGAAATGCCATTAATCTAGAATTTGTTTTGGATCTACATACCTTGACAAAATATGAATAGATCATTGTGAATTTATTTAAAGGAAAGTTATTCAGTGTTGTGTTTCCATAACATCAGAGGCTTCTATCATCTTTACGATGGTCATGTGGTAAAAACATTGAATTCAATTCAGAAGGACATTTTTTTGTAAACTTTGGGCATATT
Organism: Ellobium chinense; assembly: GCA_033807755.1. NCBI lineage: Eukaryota > Metazoa > Mollusca > Gastropoda > Ellobiida > Ellobiidae > Ellobium > Ellobium chinense. The sequence goes on from JAWQUT010000715.1 coordinate 127,954, forward strand.
CAGAGTTCATAAAGAGACTTGCTGAGAAGATGTTCACAGTTCTCTGTCATGTTTTGTCCCACTAACATTCTCATTGGTATTGATCAATTAATAATTCAAAATCTGTTTCTTTCAGATTACATCTTATGTCTCATACTGTGGTGGAATTCCTGCTCCAGAGAACTCAGCCTCTCCACTCTTGTACAAATTCAGGTAAAAAGAAATTGAAATTCAGGGAGAAATTGAACCAGTGAAAGAGTAGAAGAATGAGTGTTAAGCCCAAGGGCAAAATGCTATTTTGGTAGCACTAATGCATAGGAATCTATGGAGCTGATGATGCCATGCCTCTACTCAGTTATTCATCTGCTCATTCACAAAGCTCTAGTCCCCTTACTCCCTGTTTTTACTTTAAATTTATCTTGCAAACTCGAGTAGCTTACAGTCTCAAATTTCTGAGCAGGTTCCCTGAAATATGACTTGGTTAGGATCTATGTATTAAACTCTCTTTATGATGGAGCCGTTTTCTCATTTTGTAGCCAAGTTTACCACATTTATGTTTTTTTTATAAAATGAACAACATTAAACAGCTGTAGAGGATTAAGGACTTTACTATATCTGTCACTCCCAGATAAGTGATCTGTCTTTACACAAAATGTCAAGTGTTTGGAAGTTCATGAGAAGAGCTTGAGTTTGGGAGCTTTAATTAACATCAGTTACAACAGCTTGTGTTTGTTTCATTCTAAGATTACTTGAGAGGTGAGCAAAGTAAATTCAGTTAGAATATTGATCACTGTACTGACATTTGCAACATCTTGGGCAATATATTTGCAGTTTTTGCCTGCTACTTTCACAGTGTTTGTGTGCAAATTTTTAGGTTTAAAAGCGCAACATTCAGCTGTGCCAGACATTTCATGCATTCCAATAGTGTTGGTTCTGACAGCCTGTTTCTGTTTTCTTCTTTGAGTAGAGAATTACTTTCTGTACAGCCGCTTGCAAAAATCTCTGCAATAATTAAGCTAAATTAATTGGTTCCAGCATCCACTGAGCTTCTTGAAAATGCTGTTTAAAGTTTAAGAGCTCCACTGAATTTTGCAAACTAGGAGAAGCTGAGTGAAAAGGGTTCACAATGAATATCTCAAATTTCAGCTTCTATTTACAAAATCAGGAAAAATGCACAGGAATATGTGATCAGGTTCACATGCGTAGGCCCATTCTGCACAGTCTATCCAAAGCACAGATATTTTAATTGTAGTACTAATGATCTCAATCCATCACCTATTATTGTCTAGTAAGAAGCATGCACCCTAATGTTTTTATTTTTGAATAACAATAATAATAATTTTGAATAATTAATGCTGGCCTGTCAAAGTAACAAGGAAATGGATATATATAAAAATAGGTACACAATTTCGTGAATTTTGATAGAATGCAAATTTAATAATTTCTAATTTTCAAGATGATTTGGCCACTTGATAGGTGTGCAAATGAATTTTAATCATATGAAAGGGTGTCTTTGTTTGCAAGTTGATAGAATACTATATGGGAATAAAAGGCATTGCATGTTTCTGTTGCTTAAGACAATTTTAATGTGTGGATTCATACAGATGTGGAATGGGTTCAGTTTTTCTTCTGATTCCCATGAGACAACCATTATTAGGTACTGTGTGAAATATAAAGTTTAGATAAATAGTATTGATGCAGGAATGGGAATATCAAACAGTTTTTCTTTTGTTACAAGTGCTATCTGAAGTTACTACCCAGACTTACTGCCCATTGCCAAGCTCACTGATGCCTGCATCAAAGTGACGGAGATAATAGCATGTTAGATGTCAATATGTATTGAAATGCCCTGCAATTAGGTATTTTCAGCTCCATCACGTGACCTAGGAAATCTTGGTCACACGTTGCTTTGTTTACATGCTCTGCTTATGTATGATTACTCGTCATTTATCAAAATAGCCTAGCAATCCCTAGATCACGTGGTGTAACTGACCCGTCTGAAAATACCTCATTGATAACCCTAGTAGGTGATCAGAATCACTCAAAATGATTACAGATAGAGAGCATTTGTCATTTTCCCTTATCATGGATGATCTGAAATATGCATTATACAAAATGTTATAGAGGATCCTCTGAATATTGTTTTAAGTGTGTTTGAATGTGTAGTATAGATGCAAAAAAAATACAGTATCTGACTCTGATACATACATTTTTTATCCCTGTTTCAGTTGGTTCCCCAAAGGGGTTCTGATGAATGTGATGTCATCTGCAAAATATCTGAAAGATGGAGAAGTGAGTATGTGTGTTATGATTGAAGCTGTTAATGTTACAAGTGCTGTCTGATGAAGTTTGTAATCTGACAGTTGAACACTGTGGTTCAGTATCTTTTAAGTCCACCATTTGTCAAACATATTCACCTAGAGTCAGGTGAACACCAGCTGCACCACTGTCCACATCTAACAGACCTGCGATAAACATCAGTAACACAGCTGAGGAGGATATGAACATTTGTTTGAGAGGCAGTGAATTATTAAGACAAAGGCGCATTGCTCACAGCTAAAGGAATATATCGTCATCATTTTGTTAAGGAAATTAAGTGTTATTCTGTGCAAGTTCTACACAAAACTTTTTGAAGATACACAATGAATTCATTAAAAATAATGAATGTTTCATGTGCAAATACTCCCTCAAGACTGACAAATAAAGTAAGAAAAGCTCACTATCTTCTCAAATATAATTAATCTTTAACTTCAGCATCATTCTACCTAGTCCAGATAATTTTTATGGATGATTTCATTGAGGATACTTGGATTATCACTTTTACACTGCTGACGTGAAACATGCAAATGTGGCTATTTTCAATTACTTTCAGTTTTTATTTCACATTAACAGTTATAGTATGTTGTTCTGTCAGCACCAACTGGAGGTGCCAGATTGACGTGGAATCTGTGTTCAGTATTTTTTTTCTGTAGCATCACTCAGGATTACTTTTGATTTCTGCGCATATACACCCATGAGAAAACCATGTAGGACTTGCAAAAATTAGATCCTGATGAAAATTAGATCCTCATGAAAAGCCAGCTTTTCAATACTTGTGCAAAAATTCGCCTCTTTAGTGCCCGTTCAAGTGAACCTTGCAACACTCAACTCACAAAATGTGAAGAGGAAGAGTTGGTTTGTTCATCTTAAGTTGTCCATAATGTTCTATAGATTGTTGAGGTAGCTGGACAAGGAGGCCTTCTAGATGCTGTGGAAGATCTCAAGTTCCTACCAGGCCTGAACCTAGAAGGCTTTCCCAACAGGGATTCAACTGTGTACGCCAAGGAGTATGGGATACATTCAGCCAAAACCATACTCAGAGGCACCATCAGGTACAAGGTGAGTCTAACTTCTTAATTTTTTGTCGGTATAGTAGAGCCACAAAAGCCCTAACCATGGCAGAAAGTTTCAAAAGCCCAATTCAGTATTACAGTGCTATCCACAGAACTTGCCCAACAGAAGAATTACCAGACATATAGCAGGGTTCTCAGCAGAGTCATTCAATTCTATTTACCTCACCTGATATTTTGTTTTTTCCCCATAGATAGGCTTTTGTATGTATGTATGTATGAATGTTTGTATGTTTGTATGTATGTATGTCTGTGTGTGTGTGTGTGTGTGTGTGCGTGCGTGCGTGCGTGCGCACGCACGCGCCTGCCTGCCTGCCTGTGTCTGTCTGTCTGTCTGTCATTCTTTCTTTCTTTCAATCATTTCATTTTCTTGTTTAAGTCAAATTTCATCTGTCACTTCAGTTTCTAGCATGTTTATGTATATTCATGTTCATGTTTAATGTTCATATATCATTAGTTTTGTCACTTTTGTTTGTCTAATGTGTAGGGCTTCACAGAGGCTATTCGCAGTTTGATTGCTATGGGCCTCTTTGAGACAGAGCAACACTCTCAGCTGCATCCAAATGGGCCAGAAATTACATGGGTAAGTGAGAATGAAAATAAGAATCAGTATGAGACTGCACTGAATTCCTTCACAGCATGTGTATCAGAGAACCAGATGAAAGTCAAAAGCAACTAGTGTCATTTAATTATATCATCTGCTCTGCCAAGCAACTACAGAAGGCTTATGATTAATCATATAACCAAATAACATTTATACACTGTTTTGTTAGTGCACAGCAGTGCTTTATATTTGCCATATTTTCATCTACATCCAATCCCATGCATGCTGTTAATGGATTGATTACTGTAATGGATTCATTGGTAGCCTTATTCTTTCTCCCCCATCCCCAAATTATTTATACATTTACTTATAACCTAGTACTGCGTATCACAACACAACCACACACCTTAAAGAAGATCGTGCCACTGATTGTAACTTAGATTGGGTAGTCCAACTCATCCAGTATGGTCTCTGTATGTTTTCTTGAGTAGTGTGATAAGATATTTAAATTCTACTAACTCACATTTTTTTTTTTACTCTGTCTTTTACAGAAAGAATTTATGTCCAGCAAGTTTAACAAATCTGGAGACATCCTGGATGACTCACTGAAAGACCTGATTCTTGAGAAACTTGGTGGTGACCAGTTCAAGCTGGACTGCATTGTCAAGTAATTTCATTGTAGTTGAACTTCTAACATTGGTACCTTGGAAATAAACTTGTGAAACTGAAACTGAAAAATGCGACACCATTATACTGACCCTGGAAATGGGAAGGGAGGAGAGAAAATATTGTTTATCTCTCACACATGAAGCGGAAAGAGTGTGGGGGGGAAGATATAGTGTTTCAAATATTTTGCAGTCAGGTAAGCCCCAGAGTTATCAGCACTTCAAAATGTGCATTGCCTCCACCACTTTTCCAAATGTCAAATCATTCAGTCATATGGAAAGTAGACCAGACCCTCACTTTTCCAATTGAATGCAGATTTTATGACTGATTTTATAATTATTTTAACCATTTACCTGCCATGGCCCGGGCATATGGCCCAGTGCCAAATTCCACCTAAAGGGAAGTAACTCTTGACAAAAATAGAGTACACATTTTTTACATTTTACAGAAAAAAAACTATTCATTGCACACACTTTAAACTGTGCATAAAAGAGGAGAAATGGACATAGGTCATGTTTAGGACCACAGTTCTCTTGAAAGATATCAGTGGTAACATCATTAGTGTTACCAGTCCAGCCATCAGCAAGTCTAGCTCTGGTTCTGGGATCTTCCTCATCAGCACTAGCTTCAGAATGATTGTCCTCCTCTGAGTCACTAGGCCTATCACCACTGTCACTATCGGCATCATCACTACTTTCGAAATTCACCACAGGAGCCTCTACATCACTCTCATTTTCATCTACGTCACGTAATTCGTCCAAATCGTGCATATCTCCATCATAGATTTGGCCTGTTGTCTCACGAAATAGACGTAAGACTTCATCCATCACCTCAGATGATCATGAAATAAAATTACCTCACTTCAAAATTCGCTCAAAAACCAACCACACGTCCGATTTCAATCAAACAAGGACTGTTAGGAAGTTCGTTTTCGTACTTTCGAAATCCGCAATTTGTATTCCATACAGTGGTGTTTAGAAATGCTGTTGGCGCTTGACAACGGAACAAGTAAAATCGGCGACGCGCGGCGACTGGACGGTAATCGATAGAGGCGACACGCGGCGACTATGGCCGGTAAATAGTTAATGTAGACTCACACACAGACAGAGATAATTGCATTTAATATATAAATATTTATATGGTTGATAAATGTGAAAGATGGCATTTGATATTCTTGCTGAATAATAAGCAGACCTGTGCTCCGCAGTTAGGCGACAGCTCTGGATTCATTAATTTCATTGGTGAAATGTAACATAAGTGTCCTCCAAGATACATTGCTAAAATTGTCTTCAGTTGGACCCATAAGAATTTGGTAGAAGTATTCATATTTATCCTATAAACAGGGCTTGTTTGAGTGATATAAAAGTGTAATAATGTTTTGGTATGATATATGTTACATAAATTTGACCTTTGACCTGCCTACAAATATTTTGATCGTAGGCCTTGGAAACCTCTAGGCGTATAAATATATGACGTCATTTACTTTGTAACTATTTTCACTGCCGTGGGGTTTCCCTCTGTCCAGGTTTTTTTTAAAAATCAGTCTGTCTTTCTTATCGCTTGTCATCATTCTCATCACGTTTCAGTTTCACTTCAGTTAAACATTTGAACTAAAAGTACTCGAAAGATCACAGTGTTTCTATGTTTAAAGTTTCATCATGATTGTCAACTATACGGATCTACTTTGTGTTGCGTCATTGTGTGGTTCATTCAGTTCAGTTGTGACTGATGTGCCTCAAACAGGATGAGGGCCACTTCAGGGTTCTTTTCACGATTTTTCATTTTTTTTTTAATTAGTAAGAGTTTATATGAAAACAAAGGTCTGGAACTCGTGTTTGTTTGATATCAGATTTATGAAATTTGTTATACAGTAATCGTATTTGCTTGCCAGAGGCTCACGAATACAATAAAAGTATAACTCATTTCATAAATCTGATACCAAGCAAACACTCATTACACATCCTCTGTTTAGTTTATTTGTCTGATTCCATGCAGGTTGGGACTGGTTGGGAAAGACGCAATTGACAAGCGAGGCTCACCAATAGATACCCTGTGCAACTACCTGGCTAAGAGGTTGGCATATGGTATGTATATGATGTCTAGCTTAACCATCTGGAAAGAGGTTGCACATATTATTTTGGCTAGGTGGATTACACAAAGTGACTTGTCAGTTACAGGTTTCTGTTTCATGACTGCTAGAACCAGATTTATCACAATCATAGCAGCCTGTGGCAAAATTTTCTGAAACCAAGATTGAAAATTTTGTCATTGTCTTTGTTCAGGAGAGAGGTTGCTTGTCTTCTTGTTAAAATGCCTGGTCTTTTCAGATCTGCTTTTCAGTTTTCCAAAAATTTTCAGCCCTCTGCCATCCCTGTTTTCAAATACAAGGATGCTACTTTTCAGCATATGTCAGCTGTCCAAAGCTAATGGAGATCTGAAGTTCCTCAATCATTTGTGCACCTTGAAGTCTTCTCATGCCTTTATTACATATGGTGCAAGTGTTGTTGTAGGTGCATGTTTTATTATGAGGAAATTTGCACCAGTGTATTGCATTGTGGCAGACATTTCTTATGAAAGAATTTTTTTTTCATTTTCCTAAGGGCAGTTAAGACTACTCATTGTTCTCAGCCAAACCAGAAGGATCCTGAAAATTTCACTCAAAGGAGAAGAATTGCCAAATGTCTGGCAATTGAAGCCACCATATTTCATGGTGTTAATTTTCTCAGTACTGAAAATAAATAAAGCACTAATATTAAAGTTGCATTACAGAAGTGAAAACACCAATTGGATGGCAACATAAACTTCAAATGCTACCTATGCGTCATTGCTTTGACTACTTCATGCTAGGCTGATTCACCATTTGATCAAAAATCTATATTGGCACAGGAAGAGCTGCCTTTAAGTAGAAAAATCAGGTTGATATGGACCCTAATAAAATAATAGCATTTTTCTGAAAATTCTTGTGGGAAGTGGAACCTCGATGCTATTCCAGTATGTGAAAGTATGGTCAGGCTGAACCATAGTTTTCTTGAGCTGCACATGGATGTACTGGAAGTAAATTTCATGTTTACTTTCCAGTAGACATCATAGTCTTGAATTCCAAGGAACAAACTTGAAAATTCAAGATTGTAGTTCATGTAGGTAAATTTAATAAGGAATTTAAACTTTGAGACTATAGCTTTACAAAAAGATCATAGGGAATTAAAGGTTGTAAGGCTGCTAATTATAACATTCAACTGGATTTATCTCTTGCAAACTGGTCTCTTTGACAAGATTCAGATCATGATATGAATAGTAGAGATAACTCATTTAAACATGTCTTTTATTTTTTTAACCACCTCACAGGTCCAAGTGAGCGAGACATGATCTTGATGCGTCATGACATCGACATCCAGTGGGGTGATGGCAAAAAGGAAAAGAGGAGCATTGACTTTGTCAACTATGGTGACCTTGGGGGGTTCTCTGCCATGGCCAAGACTGTTGGTTTGCCCACTGGCATTGCTGCTCGCATGATTCTGGATGGTAAAATATTCAGATAGCTTACTTTTTTTTTGTAAAAATGGAGCATTGAACTTGCCTAATTGGTCGCCGGAGAACAAGAGTGGACCACCCCCCATTTTTGCAATTTTGGCAGTAAAGGGTTCTACAAATAGATATTGACTCAAATATTGTTATAAATATCGGTTAAATTGTATTTTTGGCTTGTGGAGTGTGGAGACTTCTAACACAAACTTTTCTCTTTTATAAGTCTTTATAACTCAACGGCAACGTAAACATCATCCCTCAATTTCTCGAAACACAGCAAATGTGGGATGGTCTACTCTTGCTCTACAGTGACAAATTAAGCCTTGAAACCATATAAACTCCTGCTCAAGTGCAAACAGTGCATAAAGAATTTGGCTGTTGTTTCTCACCAAGATGAGAAACATCCTTTTGATTTTAAACTAACATTTACTGTGAAATTAAGGATGTATTTAGACTTGTTGACGGAAAAACATTGCACTCTGGATAGGTCCATGTGACTCCATGCCCCAGTCCAAAATCTGTTGAAAAGTCCATACTGATCTTCCCTTGTGTCTTTTTTTGACATACACAGGAAAGCAAGGAAGATACCTCTGTCTAGATTGTTTATGTAGTCTTCTTGAGCTTCCTACAAGCTTGCATCTCCTTCCGTCACCCGTACATTTATCCAATACAGGCTTTCTTTGTAGATCCTTTAGATTTCTTTTATATTTGAAATGTAAAGCTTCAGTTTTGCTGTATATTTATAGGTAGTTTTTATCTGAAGTATATTCCCTCCATGTGCAAGTAACATACTAGCCCCTACAAAACAGTTGAGCTCCTTTCATTTGAGTGACCGGCGCTCAGTGACATAAGGGCCATGCTTCTTCCGTCCCCTCATACAGTATTTGGAATACTCTTTACAGCCCACAATACCAACTAGGAAAAACCTATAAATTTATTACATAGCACTGAATCAAAGGGCTAAGACCCAGATGGTACTGGATCAGTAAAGGAGGAAAGAATAGCCAAGTTTATGATAGTACTGTACATTGTTACACATTATAAGCTGTGTGTCAGTCTTTAATGATGTTTAACACACACCCTATCTTGCTCTCTTTAGGTGAAATTCAAACCAAAGGCGTTCTTGGCCCTCTGGAAATCGGCACCTATCAACCCATACTCCAGAGACTGAAGAAGGAGGGAATCACTGCCACTGAGAAAATTGAACTGCTATGAAATCTCCCACCATAAGTGCTTTGACTCCCTGCATTTATGGTGGGTTTTGCCCAAGACATCGCATCAAAGATGAAACCATAGGACAGCCTGCGTCATTTCTACATGCAAGTTGCCGTGGTATACCACAAAGAAAACTGTAAACTTTTGTAATATTTATCATTAATAACAACACTTTGTTGTCAAAACTCTGTAATGAGTTTTGAGAAAAACTCTGTAATGAATTTTGAAAGGCAAAAGATGATCAATCAATTTATATGTGTTTGTCAGATATGCCTGAACAATATTTTTTTGAGTGGACAAAGAAGTAAAGTGAAAAGTGAAGTTTATTATATGAAGGATGCCGGATGTAAGCACTTCCCAATGAAAAACCTTGCTTTAAGTGCAGATTTATGATGTCCGTACATTGAGACTTAATATGTATATGAAAGTTACAAACCCTGGCTTAGGCCTTGCATACTTACAATAGGTTGGTTACAGTTGGCGATACAAATTGTTCATAATAGTTGTTCTTTTGTGTGGTGGGTATTTGTTGAAGTTTTCTACTGAATGATTTTCACAGCCAGCCTCACTTAATTACAGTCTTCTTTCAGCTCAAAACTCTGTCATAGGAGGGATATTTTCTGCTCTGCATAACTGCACCGTCTGTTCAATTGCACTTGTTTCCATACTGAAGTGGAGTTGTATTAAGAGAAGTTGACTGTACATTGTAAGTCTCAGATAGGAGATGTCATGAAATTGTTGTAGTTATGATATAAGTATTTCTTCTAGGCTAAGCACAAAAAATTTTATACACCTGCCTCTTGCCATAGCTTTGTGATAGAAAGTATCGTCTCTCTAGACCAGAATACTTAATCTTTAACTTAGGTCATTATGGGTGATATTGTGGTAAGTTTTGTTTTATATATATATGATTTAAGAGTTGCTTTATATCAAAGTACTGCTTTATGTTTTTTCTTGTTTTACAGATGTTACTTGTCCCAGTAATGGAACTTTTCCATATCCAGCAAGTTTTAGGGACTTATTCTGTTGTAGATCTGTTGTTGATCAATTGTATCTTCAAATTCATATCATTTCCTGGGATGGGGCTGCTATGCCAGGAGCAGGGCTCTATATTTGCAAGCTGCTCAGTTGCCTTCTATTTTGAATTTGTTATCAGTAAGACTGGATAGAATAACGTGACAATTATGACAGTCACTTCATGATAGTGTTGAGTTTGGCAACAGGTTTTAATAAGAACCTGTTTGAAGGGAACAAAATTTTTGAGGAGAAAATTGAGACCATTTTCCATAATAATCATATTTTGTGCTTGACCTGCTGTTGAAATATCAACCGATCAAGTTCCGTGATTAAAATACACCACCTTATTATGTGATTATAAGCTGTATTGTTTCAATACATGAAATATTACCTATCCTTAAAAAAATGGAAATTGAATCCGTTGGCCTGCAGGTTAGATTTGTTTTTTAAATCTTAACAGCTATTACCATTCAGATCTTACCGTGACAAAAGCTTTAACTGTTACAGATTTGCCAGCCCTACAAATTAAATTGGAAATGAGCACGAAATTGGGAGCAGGACTGAAACCAGGACTGGGCCCAGGAATATGAGAAAGGGTGAAAACAAACATATCAGAAAAACCAGTTTGTTTGAGGCAAGTCCTTTTTCCAATCAAAAAGTTTGTGACTGGTAAGCATTTCCCATTCAAGTAAAGTCAACCTAGTGCCACAAAAAAAAAAAAAAGGCATGGGTACTAGTGGTTGCTCATGCATCATGAACTGCCTTTTTTTTTGCAGAATGAGAAATAGAAAAATCAGTAATGTGAAAGTAAGTACTCGAAGGGGCAAAATTTGGATTTATTGGGCAAGGTCAGGATGTCAGCTTTTTTTTTTTAAATTAACTGATGCATCTTACAGGAAAGGAAGTGTTTTAAATATAAAAATTTCATACAAACAATAACACTAAGACTGATCCTAACCCTCTCAGTTCATTTTAATTAAATTGCGCAACAACTTGCTCTTAGGAAGTTCTTATTAGGCAAACTTTTTTGCATTGTACCACCACTGTTAGTTCAGTTTCTTAGAGTAAGCCTGGATACATTTCTGTCAGAATGATGTTATGAGCAATGCAAAACTGTTCAATGTAAATTTACATGAATATTTTATGCCTATTCCACACACAAAGTTCTCTGAGTATTATATGGTTGGCAACCTGTACTGCATAATTTTGCTTTAGTGTTGTAATTTACATGAACAACTTCATTTTCACATCGGAGTTCTCATCTGGCTAACTTCATTGCATTATATCACCATTTTTAATTCAGATTCTTAGAAATCAGCATCGACACATTTTTGTCAGAATGGTGTTACGAGCAGTGATAGAATCTGTTCAGTGTAAATTTGCATGAATATTTTATACACATCAGCCTGTTCCACACACAAAATTATATTAATATTAATTGGTTTGCAATCTCTTCAGCATAATTTTGCTTTAGTTAATAGTATTGTAATTTACTTGGAAAAGACATCATTTCTTTATGCTGATATTAGTGATATTGGGTTGTGTCAGACTTCTACTGCACAACATCAGGTTACTGTGGTATCAGAAATCTCAAGTATTCATCTCAGTTTGATTAAGAATCTCGATTTACATTTTATTTAATATTGTATATGTTGTGTTACCATGATTCTGGTTTTCTTTTGCATTTATACAAGATTTATTTTAGGAATGATGGGTAGTTACAGTATGCCGATTTTTTTCTGCTTTGTTATTCTTTGAATTTGCAGTTGAATTTAATGATAGATTGATTATGATGAGAATTGATGATCCTAGGCTAGATTCATTCCATTATATATTGGCATGATTGTAGTGAAGATACTTTCATCTCTCTTCTCCTACTGTTTACTCAGTCTCATTGAGCCAAATAAACAATGTGCAATTTTGCAAACTGGCAGTAACAACAGTAAATTCTCCAACATCAGTGATTTTTCCCGTGGTTGCCACCAGTGCACAGAGTTAGACAGCATTCTGCATATACATCCCTTTGTCTTCACACTATTCTGTATCCCCTCATATTTCAACTGATTAAAATAAACAAATTAATATTCCTTCGATTTGTCAGGCCCAGAATATATGTTTGACATCTATCTGTAACTCATGAAACTTAAACTATTTACAAGAGCAATAAAAGTGGATGATTTTGAAAAACACATGATTTATCAAGTGCTGAAATACATATTTCATAGTAGCATTACCTGCTCCTAGTGCAAAAAGTAATTTAAAGATGATGTATTTGAGTGCTGAAATATTATCATAAAAATGATCTGTTAACATACAGGCCAAATTATAATGAGTTCTTTGTATTTGTCATTGAAAAAACATGAGTCATCTTCTTTATTTTCAAAGTACAACATGACTGATAAAGAAAGATTCTCATATAACACTGTTAATGAATATGATTCATATAAACCATAATATGAAATTTATTTACCCACGTTATAACATGATTTGTATAGTTTTCTTCCATACCACACAAAAATGTGTGAGTGACTAATGCTTGTTTTTTTTAGTGGATTACTCTGACAGTTTATAATGCTTTTCTTCAAACTTTAATCTCTTTCTTAAAACTTTAATCTCTTTGATCATGTGAACTAAGGCATATAATGGTCAGTGAATTCAAATAAGGCATGTATTTGAGATACCACATTTTTGATAGAACTGTTGGGAATATTTACTAAAAATCAGCCTTTGTCCGTTAATTGCAGTACTTGTATTGGTCATACTATTTAAATGAAGCTTTAAACTGAGATTTAAAGTTTGATGAAACTGTTTTCTCTATGAATACTTCTTAACATTAGAATATTGCATGGAATGTCATTCAACTGACCACTGAAGCCAGTCTCAAGTGAGCTATGGTACTGTTACTGTTAGTGTTGCAGCACCACCATTTGTGATCATCACAATGTGTTCACTTTAGCGAAAGTGATTCTGCGATAGATTGGCAGTCCTAATGATATTTTGCTGTTATTATTATGTTCTTTGTTCTTTCTGCAATAAACTTTGCATGTGTTTATTTTCATGGACAGTATTGCATACTGCTCTCAACAAAACAATGAATGATTTGTTAGCTCCGCCCACCTTGACATTTAAATCTATGGAGGTTTTTTTTTTATTTTGTCCTTCCTTCAAATTTTTCTGCCCTGTGAAGATAGAATTACCACTCTGTTGTTGCACAGTATGAACCATTGTAATTTAAGATAGCAGTCTTTGTTCTTGTGAGTGAGTTCTCATTGGGTGATGCATTTGAAAGGTACAGACATGAGTGCTACCTTCCAACTTTACTTTGTGGAAACTGGTGTATGTGGAAATTGCATAGGTCAGCATTATTTGTGTCAACTCGGAAATTCAGGCTATCTGTACCTTAAGTGCATGCTCAAGAATACAAAGGAAATTCTGATGTATACAAGACTAAGTTGTTGACTAAGGAACATCCATATAAGTTCTGCTGTTTTAAGTAATACTTTTAATTATACAATTTTAAACTTACATTTCTTTTGCTGTTAATGCACCTAAAAGCTTAAGTTCTGGGAAAAATGTTCTAGTGTAAACTCTCAGCCAATCTTGTCAGCAGTATAGCTGATAACTGGGCCTGGTCAGACTCTGAAGTGTAAAACCTTGTAATGAAATCTCAGTAATGTACAGTATTTCTTTGTCATTATCTAACGTTACTGATTTCATAACATAATCATGAATCTCTCTAAGCTCAGAAGAATCCAGTTTTAAGATGTTTAACTCTACTTATACTTAAAGTCTTAGAGGAGAAAGCTTTGTTTATTTACTTTTTGCATCATTAATGGATGGTACTGGGTTTATGGCTTCATGTTTCCCAGAATTATTTGCCAAAGATTATATGGTTTACCAAGCACCACAAATAAATGAAATGAAATCCAATCAGTTTGCCTCAGGACAGAGACATAGGAGCTGGTACTATCTTTGTGCACCCAATATGATTTGCTTTCTTTCACAATGTCACCCTTGGAAACCAATACAACTGACACCCCTTAATTGTAGTTTAGTTAATAATACATTGCATACTCACAACATTCTTCAGAAAACACATTTTTTTTACTGAAATGTCAGTGACAAATAGTTGCACCCAGTAATATTTTTTATGTGATTGCAAGTCTTTTAGTTGTTTTGTGAAGCTGCAGTTTAGCCAATTTCAGTGAATTTTGCTCATGATATTCAAGGAACTTGCTGTGGAACACTGTAAAGTTGCTGCATCAAATTCTCATATGTAATGTAAACGTTCGTATTATACTTAGATTTTTTACTACCTACAAATGTAATTTTGTGACATTCTCAATGGAGAAGTTTTGCATTTTGTTTTTCTGTGATTTGTTTACTTCTGGGTTTATCAAACAAGAGATCATTTGTGAAAATTTTGAAGTTTGTCATCTGGCAACGAACAATTTGTTGATATTGACATTGGCTCTTTTTTATTTAATGTATTGAGAAATTGGACAGCTTGGAAGTGTTTGTTAAAGACACATTTTTTTTCACAGATTCATTTTTGATATTATAAGAGTGACAAGAAAGAGATGCAATATTAGGTCATTTCCCCATGAATATTTCATGGCAGATATTTGTTCACAACTCCCATTTTTCTATTTTACACCTTATGTACCAAGAAAAAAAAAAAAGAGTCTGGATACAAGAATATCAGTAGTTAACTTTATCCCGGTTATCGTCATTTCAGAGGCAAGTATGTGAATTGGTGTCCCGGTGAAACTGTCAATATCTGCACTCCGTGCAAGCCCAGTTTCTTTATCCCGAGCCATTTTTTTTTCTTTCTTGCCCTTTGCATTTGAACTTTATGTCTTTTCACACCCAACTTTTCTCTCTTTCTTATTGATTCTCTGGACAGGAGATCTGATTGTCAGTGCCAATGTTGATTACAAGTGCCATTGTTGTAAGAACTGCTGGCATTCCCGAGGGCATTCTCTAGATTAGTTTCTGTGTTGGTTGCGCTTGTCCATGGCCCACTTCTGGAGTGCATGTTTTGCAGTTTTAGGGGACTTAGAATAGGAGCACTCTCCATCTTGCCTGGTCTTGAATTCCTGTGCAAATTTTGCTACGCTCAGTTGCGTCCCATCAACATCGCAATGAAACCATGTAGTGTCTCAGGAGAGCTTATTCTTATGGGATCAGGGCCATGCTCTTGGAAGATGGGCCATAGAAAGCATGGGACAGTCATAATCGCGTGTCATGCTCAAGGCATGATAAGTAACATGAGATGTTTTCCTTCTATTTCTGCATTACACTCTTTCTAGTAGTGAATTACCGTTTCCAAACAGCCACTGAGGAGTTGCTGTAAGCTAGGCAATGATCTGACTACTAGTACAAACACTCTGTCAGTGCTGCATTGTTTACATTCATTCAGAAGCACCGTTTTAGTTAATATTCACAGATCACTTCTAAGATACTTGAAAACATTCGGGCAAATCACTTTTAAGGCATCCTAAAACACATCATCGTTCTTAGCCATTTGGAAAGTTTCAGATCACTTCGAAGAAATGTGCTCATCTTACACAAGCACTGTATGGGATGAGATCTGAAAATAATGGCAAGCACGAATACTTTGAAAATATTCTGGTGATGTATTGTGTCCAAAAATCATTGTAAAGTACTTCACCTCATTTCCTAACTTCCAGGAATTGCTGTCTATAATAAGGGGGATGATGTCCAATACCCATTGCAATTATTCCACCAGATCATTCATGAAAACCATGACATTTAGCGTTTCCAGAAACTTTCAGAGTAGTGTGTTGAATAGATGAACTAATCTGTGTTCCGTCTGCTCATCAGAGGTCACAGCAAAATGAAATATTAACACTAAGAACTTTTATTATTTTTCAGATTTGTGATTTTGCTTAAACCTTCGTATGAGGTGTGTGAGCTAGGAAAATAATCTTTTATCAAAGAGATAACCTAGACCAGCTATATTACTTTGCTATTGACAAATATTATTTGTGAAAGATATTCTAATTATACAGTTTTCTGATATTCCATAATCGAATTCATTTTATTAGAAGTGACGTACAGTATATTATGAAACGTCTGTGAAATTATCACTTTCATTTCCACCTGCTGTTTATTCAGTTATCACAGCAGCCATACCTTTGATGGTAAATCGGAGTATCGTTTCTATATAACTACTGCATAGGGCCACAACTTTATTGAGTTTCCCACACTATTATGGTGGTTAGGGGATGTTAGGTCAGCTATATCATTTGATCTCAAACGGAGATTCAAATATACAATATTATGAGCTGTTGTTGTAAGAATCAAATTGTAAACTGGAATTTATTTACTCCTACATGATGGAAATCAATTCCAGTGTCAGTGAAAATCAGATTGACATCAGCTTGTAAATCTGGTACTGACTAAACCTACACCATTATTGCAAGAATTTTCATTACATAGCTTTACTACTGCATGTTGCAGTCCAAATGGTACATATTCAACTTACTGGCACCTTCAGAGGGTTTGACAGCCTGCACAGCTTGTAGCCCACTCCCTCATTTTAAAAAGATGTCTAAATCTGTTGGGAGACTGGCTTTGGTGGGCTATTGTACGACTTTAGTGATCCAGATTTGAATTTGAAATTGACACGGAAAAGGGGATCCTACTGAGCATGAAAACTGAGCGCTTTGCAGGCTGTTGTCAGGGTATGGTGTTGTGCATAATAATGGACAGTGATGGTATAACTATAAGGAATATGAGCAGTTGAAATAACTTAAAGCTTATTTTTCCTGAAGGTAAATGGCTATTATTACTTATGAATGACATTTTTGTTCATTTTCATCTCACATGGAGTTGCACATTCATGATGACGGACTGTCATATATTAGTAATACTACAGAAATCCCAGACCCATGAAGTGCTTCTGCAGATGCCACAGAAAGGACTTCCCCAAACTTGGTAAATCCATTCTTTTTGTATACGATACCCAAACAAAATTACATGAATGCCTGGCACTTAAGGGAGTGCACATACAAATTTGCAGTTTACTCATCCAGAAAGCAGCTGAGCTGGGACTGCCTACAAAAATTCTTGAACCTTTTACTGAACATACCCGAATGAGTAACAGGACTGGAACTATCAGCAGTGCTAACCTAGTCAGCATAGATAAAGAAATGTTTAATCAAAGTTTTAGTGTCATTTCACTTTACTTTGTGTTCTCTTATTTCAAAATGATCCAAGTTGGATTTACTGAGCTTGGGAATAGTACTCCGCATATTACTGCTTAAAGTTCTTACAGTTAAATTGACATTTCCAAAGGCCTCAGCATAAATCTGTGGCACATTAACACAGTTAGTCAAGATCGAACAACGGTTTACACCGTTTTCTTCAGTTTCTGCCATACTCAAAAACTTTGTCAGTGGTCATGACTGAATACCACATGCTCAGCCTTAGTAGTGAATTAATCTATGATAGATATATATATATATATACAAAAAAAATATAATTTAACTGAAAATGAGTTTGTTCTCTTGTTTTTATTCTCTGTTTTATATAGTAGAGTACATAAAAATATTTTTGTGCGTAAGTTATATCACCAGTCGTATGGTTGAAATGAGTCAAAGACTCTGTAGATGACAGAATCTGGGCCTGAAAATGTTATAAAAATGAGAGTGGTATAAGAAAATGGTTAGAAGGAATTTTCATGTCAACAGTGTGATCCAACAGTCTTATAACCCACGGTAATGTGGAGTTTACAATACATGACTGCCCATTGCAGCCACAGAAAACAAAATACATCTACAATGGAAATTGGTTAGACCAAAGTAGTTAATCTGATAATCCACCTTATCTCAAAGATCTCTGAACTCCCTCTGAGTTTCCTATTCTTTGTAAACACACTTCACTTTATACAATGAGGAAAGACCATGAATACTTGTAGGACTCTCTTCATAAACAATGGTTGTGAGGAGAAAAACAATAATGCCATTTATTCAGCCTATTTTAAGTAGACTCTCAGTAGAAGCTTACAGCACCCAGCAGATGGCACAGTCTGTTGATGCTGTATCACTGAATGTAGGTTACATCTTCCTGTTTCCAAAAACTAGTTGCAGGCTACAAATACACTGCAATTCTGCAGGTGTTGCTGGTAAGCATACAACACTCCCCATTTTTCCTTCCCCTCCTTTCTTTCTTTCCTATCCTAAATCAGTAACATCATTTGTTTACAAGTATATATGTTTGTTCAAACACACATTCTCCTTTTTCTGAGTACTAGCAAAACTGGATTATAAATCAGCTCCCAGTATACTGCTGATCACTCAGGCCTCATAGAGTCTACTTTTTCAAACTTGGCCATGCTGTTAGTATGGTTCTTAACAAGCACTTCTTTTAATCTAAAATATGATTAAACCAAAACGATTTGTCTGGTCACATCATTTCCGTTTAACTGACTTTCACTTTATACTCGCACATCACAAGGCCATTCCTCTATTTTTGTGGAAGGAATATCTACAGTAAGTGTCAGGGTATCTCTGCTGAGAACTCATAATTATTGAATAGAAAATAAGATTTCTGTATTGAAAAGAAGTCTTCAGATTATGATTCTTAAAATGCGGCTAAATACACATACATTGCTTTTCACAAATTTCTACCACATTACTTATGGAAGAACGACCACGTAATTACTCACTTTCCAAAAATGTCTTTGACCACTTCAGTCAAAGACAAGTTCTTATCCAGCCCAGATTCCTTGAGGAGTGTACTGATCACAGGAGGATGTTGTGGGGCCACCTCTAACCACACATGGCTGAAGAGGAAAATGTAACTGATCTATTAAAATACATGGAGCGCCTCAGTACATATTCTACCATCGGCTGTTAGTCAGACCATTATTATTCAAATATAGTAGTCCTATTACATACTGTATATCAGACTAAACAATATACTGTGCCATACATTACTGATAATATGTACTAAAACAAGAAAGCATTATGATTTTGGATATCACCTTAAGTGAACTTGAAAGCCATAACAATTTATTTAAAGAAACAAACTCTGTTTAACAGAACTACTGACAACTATGAACGTTTTTTTTTTATCTCACCCAACCTTCTCCAAAGATTATCAATATACATAAAGATGGATCTGGGAGGCGGCCTTTCTCAATTCCTCTTTGCTGTTGATTGTAGATGAATCAGATATTTAGGACTGTCAGACGACGTACCTACTTTCTTTTTCATCAGATAAAACTGGGGTAATACGCATTATGTTAGTTTTTCTTTTCAGTTATTCCAGGCTGATTCTGATCCTCCCCAGTGGTAAATTTTTTCATGATTTTCAAAAGGCATGCTTTGAGATGCAGTTTGGTGCATGCTTAATTCAAATTTAATACATTCCTGTCTTTCACTTGGTTTGAAGGCTGTTCAGCTAAGTACTGTATATATTTACTTACGTAGTCATCAGACATGATAGTCCCATTCGTAGAATGACAAATTTAGTGTAATAAGATAATATTAAATAAAGCAATAGTAAAGTTAGGCCTACCAGCCCAAACGGTCATGAAACAGACACAACACAGGCCTTCACAGTTTCAACACTTACAATTCTCTATTCACAGAATATTAAAAAAAAGTAATAAAATCTCATGTCCACATATAACAAAGGCTTAAAAGAAATAGAGGAGGAAGTGTTTGTAAAATAACTGCTTTTTATTTTGTCATTATTATCGAGAAATACTGAACACGGCATACCCTCCACTCTGCAACAGATGAGCAGACTTCAAAAGAATTGGCGTAATGAGATTCAGGCCATCCGTGCCTCCATGCAGGGCTCGATGATCTTCATAGCTGATGAGAGAAACAAACAATGGATTTAAAGCTGGCAACTACAACTCGTTTCATTACAATCCTCCTAATTGTATTTATCACTTCATTGCAACACTTTGCGGAAATGTACCAATGAAAGTTGAATAAATAAACATCAGTGCTTAATCTCATCCTCTGCTAATCTAATTTTTTTCATGCTTCTATGGCACTGTTCTTCAGTAAAGTTGGGTGTTAATTTATAATGAATTCAACATACCCCATAGCTGTATGCCTCTTTTAATTATCTGACTTTCATGATTTCTCTGCCTACATGCCCATTCTCGGGCCATAGAATGCTTCATAAGCTCAGACTGGCTCTATGATCCCCTCTCTTGCTATCACAAACAAATTGACAAGCTCCTAAAGTTACGATAATGTGCAACCTCATACCACTGTATTTCTGGCTGCAAAGTTTTCATTTCCTCTGTGGTGATATAGGGTGGGTTACTGACAATCAATGAATAAGGCCCATGTTGCGAGAGCTGGTGCAAAACTGTTGAAAAATAAACACAACAGATATTAAGTTATGTAAAGAGATATAGATACATAATATACACTAAATTTCATATGAAGCAAGTTCTATTCTGAAAACATGCATGACCCAGGGTGAAATTTGGTTTAGATCAGCCCAGCTGGATATTGCAATATATGCTAAGGGTAACAGAGCAGATGAATCAATAACACAGTGGTGCATCAGCTGCAGATGCTGATGATAAGACAAATGATGACACCAGTAACTTGAAGACACTATCCTCTGTCATGATGACCTAACTCAGACTAAAGTTCAACAAACCCACTGAGTCATTCTGAGATCAAATCTTATAATAATATGTTAGATAAAATATCAAGAAGAATACTGAATCTTTAACATAAAAATGTAATTCAAACGATAAGGACTTATCACATTAGTTTTCAGACATACTCTCTTTTTCAATAATCCCAAAGTCAATAAAGTAAGGGAAGCCATTGTTTTGAAGAAAGTTCATGAGAAAGATGGTGGTAATAAGAACAAAATAACTGACGATGATACCAGTATATGAGTACAATTAAAGGTTGGATTTATAACAGCAATAACTTCAATGCAGCAAATGATAGAAGAAAAAGAACATAAAAATTCTTGCTGTTGATTACACCAAAGATGACAATATTTGTTTTTTACTAATGCATTTAATGTCCACTAAGGTGGGGACCTTAACTGGACATTTTCAAACCCACATTCATACAATCTCCTACTGGACATAAACAAAACTGAATGGTCAGCCCTCTTGAAATATGTTGCCACAGTTTCCTTTGCTATCAACAGAATTAATGAGACAAAAGATATTACAGATAGCTGTGATAAATGACATGAAAAGAAGGCAATCAATATGTTGGTTTACAATATAGCTCACAACAGAAAAGATCAAGGAATATTAATAAGGTATCAAGAA
The DNA here is from genome assembly GCA_033807755.1 of Ellobium chinense. Taxonomy (NCBI): domain Eukaryota; kingdom Metazoa; phylum Mollusca; class Gastropoda; order Ellobiida; family Ellobiidae; genus Ellobium; species Ellobium chinense. Next base: position 149,588 of record JAWQUT010000715.1, read on the forward strand.
ATGAAGAAGGTCAAAGACATCATGGGGAACAAACCTGTATCATCATTAAAATCTCCCTCAATCAAATGTAATCTGTCTGTGACTCCTACAACATATGCATTCTCCAATGCCAGTCTGCAGGCTTCTGAGGAAATGTCAAGTGCAACTCCATGGATCTGGTGAATATATGGCGGTCAAAATGTTAGCTTGGCAAATTTCTGCTAGTTTCATCCACTAGTAAAACTAACAATCTTGGTTGAACTGCAACTAATAATTAGATAAAATAAACTTAACACCATCATATATGTCTTCTCATAAGGTATATGGCATTTACCTGTCTCAGAAGGACAACTGTCTCAGAAGGATACTTATTCAGGAAAAACATAAAGAGTATAATAAAGAGGTATAATAATGTGTCATACAGTATTCTGAATAGGGAAAAAAATGTTATGCTTCTACTGTATTTCGTAGGATGCACAAGACAGAAGTTCAAGATGCCAACAAAAGTTTAAGGAGGCATCTTCTTTGCTTTCAGTCCTGTTGTGTATCTTATCAACTGGTAGGAATATGATACTTTCAATCTTTAAATTCATAGTTTCTTCATGTATCTCTTTGTTTCATAGAAGAGGGCTGGAGTTAATATGTATCTTGGCCAAATTCCTTGTTTTTTTTTCAAACCAGTGAAAGATTCTGGGAGCTCATTCTTCTATTTTCTTCAAGTATGGCAGTTTCTTCCTTATTCAGTCAGTGACTATGTTGCTCAGCTTGCCAGGGGGCTGTACCAGCAACTCTGACAACAATTTCTTACTACCACCAAACTATTCATATGGCCTCCTTGAATAGGATATTATACACTCAAACATAATGATTATGAAATTAATGATTTATGGAATGTTTCACAAGCACCAACATCTTCTCACTTATTTCTACAACTTTGCAACAGTAAGGTAGTAAACATTGCAAAGTGATAATAAATATAACGAAGTTACAAAGCAATTTTTGCATGATTTATGCAGATTTTGGCACAAATTTTATATTTTACATGCAAATTTTACTGCTTTTGATGAAAATTTTAGGGATTTGAAATGCAATTTTCCACAGGGACAGTATTATGAAGCACTTTTAAATCTCTTACCACCCAAGTTTATCAAAGTAAGCCATGGTCTCTCTTCTTGCAATAAATCAGTTCCAGCAGAAGAGACCCACCCTGACATACCCTACTCAAAGCCAGACAGAGACTTGCTATTCATTACTGACCAATCACAACATGATTCTTCTTAATGCGTGATCTTGAGTTCCATGTTGTGAACTAAATCAAGGCAGGCACCATTTATTTTGCCTTGTCATTCCTTTCAAAATGATTTGGTAGTTTCCTTCAATTTTGTATTAGGCATGTTGGCGTTTATACAAAAAAAAACCTACAGATGAGAAATGACTAGGTTCACCTGACTGAACTTTTTCAAAAGAGCCAATGACAAAGCACCTGAACCTGTGCCAATTTCCAAGAACTTCTCATTCTGCAACTGTTCTTTCTGTTTCAAGGTGTTCATACACAGACTTGCAAGCTCCTGTGGCAATAGGGAATAAGATATATAAATATATTCTATGTGCTTCAGTTGTGGAAAATTAAGAACAAGTATTCAGTCACTTTCTTAAGAAGATGCACTGTGCCACAATCCACTACACTTAACTAAACTCCTTACAACTATTCAGCACTACAGCACACAGCATAATGTCACATCCCATGATGACATATATACATTGTACAATTCCACATCTCATTACCAAATAACCATCACTGAACATCATTCCTCCGTATTTTGGTAATTAGAGGTCATTTGGTTGTAGTAAACAATTCGTATATTTAGAACTGCATATAACTTTCCACAATTAAAATAATATTGAACTGACTAAGCATGAAACTGTAACAAAGAATTCTCTACATGTTAAATACAGACATCTTTTTATCATTTTATCTTATTTTGCCAGAACACATCATATCATACCATGAATGTCTAGCTAGACCATATCAAATGAAATTTCTAGCCATACCACAAGGCACCATACCTAGATGACATATTTCCGTAAAACATTTGGCAGCTACTACCTCACAATGCATTACTGGTACACTATTACGGTGTGGAATTTTCGTGCAAAATATACTGAACTAGAAAATGGCAGTGTGTACCACAGTAATGCATTATAATATGTGTTTTCACCATCTTAAAAGAACATAAAATGAGGTTGCTGCATTTTACTGTATCATACAACACACAAAAATCACACCACACCTCTCCCTCATTACTAATACATTTCTTTCCATTCTTCAACATACATATCCCACCTCTGACTCAGGTCTAGGAATAAGAACAGGAGGCCTCAGTTTTAAAGTCAGGTCGTGGAAATCCCATTCACCTACAACATACTGAACTGGCATTCTGAAATTGTGAGAAGGACAGGTCAAGACGATGAGATCAAATTCTGCTGTATGATTATAACAGTTCTACCAATTTCAGATTTTTAGTGCAAAGACCTTGTGAAAGATTACAATTTCCATTTATTTGGTATACAGACAATGTTAAATCAATATTTTTGCAATCTTATTAATTTTCTTGAAACAACTGACCCACCCAGCACATATCTGCATATTACATAAATTGTAGGGGCCATCTCCAGCCAAACTGGTTAAAATCACAAGGCCTTTTCACAACAATGATTCAGTAATGTTAAACATGCCATCTGTTAATATGCAGCAGAGATATATTCTTATATATTATTATGTGATGCAAAGCCAAGTGATATGATGCATAAGCACCTTCTCTAACTGAGCATACCTGGTAAGTCTTAGTTGACAGAGCCTGTGTATATCACTGACTTGACGATCTGTCAGCAATGTATGCCTGTCAACACTATGCAACTGTGGAGAAATGGATAAGAAGTGACATTTTACAACTTTAACTAGAATTGTTAATTCTTGTATATCATGCATAGCAAAGTATCTGAATCTGACATTATGTAATTATCTCTGAAAACAGAACCTACTTTATTGTTTAATTCTTTACTTAAAAATGTAAATACTTTACTGAAGTTACCGAAAAAAGTGCAAAATTACTCCCATAAATGTTACACATAGGCTCTAGCATAAGTCTGTTAAATTATGCATCTATAAAACGTTCCCTATCTGATCACTGAGGTCTTTGGTCATAACTTGATTACTGCCTGNTTTGATTTCTTGTCATAGAGAGAGAGAGAGAGAGAGAGAGAGAGAAAGAGAGAGAGAAACTCAGATAGAAAGAGATGGATGGGAATCGAGTGAAAGAAAACATGCGTACATAGGAGTGCTTTACTGCAGCAATATTTTATCTTAATTCTAAAACTTCACACATTATTCAGCTGTGATTTATAGAAAATACTTTCAGTCATTACGTGTATGGATGGGAAACGGAATAATTTTGCATTCCAGGACTCTCCGAGTGCTAGAAGTGCCTAGATCTCAAGATGAATTTGAAATCATTTATGAGGGAGGAGGGGGTAGATTGAGCTTCCAAAACCTTAAATCTATGAAGTGGATAATACGGTCAAACACGAAGTCGTCGAATACAAGTAATTCGAAATCACAGTCCCCACGCCCTCCCCTTTCCAAACAAATTTTTCAGACCTGGATTTTAGCTCCATACTGGTCTTTCAAAATTCGGCAAACTTGAATAAGTCAAATCCAAACGTTCTCTATACAGCAACAGACAAACTTACGCAATCTCCTTTTCTATGCCGTCAATTTATATTCTGAAATCTGTATCATCACACTGACGAAGTGAAGCTACCATATTATACATTTTATCCTATAAGATAAAGAGATCTGGATCTATGCCTGGCTGACAAGTGACAGTTCAATAATGCCACGCCGTAGGCAAAACTTCTCCCCTTTCTCCACCCCCACCGCCTCAAAACTCTCTCCCCAAACTTTTTGTCTAGTCTAGAAGTAGACATTTTGTAGAAGATCAGCTTTATCAATACTTTGAAAAGTATAGTATCTATCTTTTCCTTTGATCAGCACTGAACTTGACAAATTTTAAAGCTAGACGCTAACAATGGAATTTTATGGCACTACTGCTACGAGACATATAGACTAGCCACTTTCCATTAGACAGATTGAATGTTAGTCTCATTTTTTAAACACTCATCCTCGCTCATTTGATACGCCGTATTTTTCTCAGAGACAACGTTGATCTCTCTCCACTCCTCTCTCTCAATCACATGATTCTTAAAACCAACAAGAAGTTTTGATCACTGAAAAATGCTGTTCAGACAACACCACCAATTGTAAACACAGTACGGGTGCGAAAGGAAAGCCACGGCGAGTCAAGCAATGCGATGCCTATCCCTTGGTCTTTAACAGGGGCTATTACGCAGTGAGATGTAATGTTACTGTTGTTACTGATATGAAACTGAGGGACATAAATTGAGCTTTTCAGTAATGCTAAATTTATGCAGATAGACCGAGCTGTCATTGAGTAATTGGTGTGTAAAGTTGGGTAACTTGGTCCACGTGTCAAGTTCGCCGGTCTAGCATATGCGCTAGGTACTCCCTCTATACATAGACTAATCATATTGACAGGGATTCCACTGATATATATTTTTGTTTGTTTGTTTGTAGTTCGAACAATAAACAACAGTTCTGGGTCGAAATCGTCATCTTCTTCGGACAAAAACTGTATCGCCGCCACCTTGTGCTTGCAAGGCTGTGACTAGCCTGTGACCCCCTGACGTCACATCTAAGGGCAGGCACTATCATACCTCAGAGGCTGAGCTCGATGACGGTACTATCCCGGTCATTTAAGCGTGGTTGACCTTTTAGCTTCTAAACTTATCCCTGACCGAGTTTTTCTCACAAAAAGGTATAAATCTACTCACAGTTTTATATCCTAAAACATGAGCAATTATGTAGGCTGCACTGGCATCTGGTTCAATTATTTTCTTTGACCGAAACATTTCTTTCCAGTGTTGTAAGATATCTTTCACACTGGTTGATTGCTTGCTTCCTGTTGTTGTGTTCCTGAAGCCTGAAAAGGCTCTGTATAAGGCCACTCTTGTCTGAAAGGAACAAAGAGACACATTTAATGGTCAATAATTGTCATATTTATGGCTGGACCTGTAGTCTAGATCTAATCTATTGAAACAAGGAGCAAGCTGATTTGAAGTTTCCATAAATAACACAGCATAGGATGGTATAGATCTATGCTGAATGGTAAAAGCAATCTTGCCAGCAATACTGAACTGTCTACTGGTTTTGAATTTTAGACTATTCAGAGTGTACATGTATAGTAAAGATTTGGCCTTCTCTTATAACAGACCAATTTGATAACTGTTTCATTACCCTAACCGAACTGTCCGAAGGAGCACCAAAGATTTAGAAAGGTGATAAGAACTCAAGTTTTAGAACAAAAATTCTAGCACTGAGGATATTATTAGTCTTGTGAAAAGAAAAAAACTTACACGTCTCAATCTAAGATAAATATAATGTAGATTTAGGTGTATACTCATAAAGATACTCATAAAGATAAAGATGCTACTGCCAATGTTTGCATACCTATGCCTACACTTTTGCAAATCTCTCCAAAATCCATAGGTCTGTTTCAATGATGGACTGCCTTGAATAAAAATGACATTGTTTTCTTTCCAAATCTAATGAAGTTATACAAATTATGGATTATTAACAAAACTGCCACACAGACATAATTGTGTGCAGATCAGTAAGATTAGTCTGGCTTTAACTGTTTAATTTCAGGACAGGAGAGTCTGGCTCAGGGTCTCCTTGAGACATGAAGCTGATAAATACTAGTCTAGTCTAGATTAGTTGTTTTTGGTTGTTCCTCTTGGCACCCAAAAATATCTAGATGAGTAAAGAACCAGGATTTCCACAGAGTATTGATAACTTAAACATGGACACGCACTTCAAAAATAATCCCTGTTTTCCAGTACTTTTTCTCTCTGAAAATTATCTATGGGGCATACCAAAACAATTTCGCGAAGAAAGAGCAATGTTCTGTTACCGCATGCATGTCTAATACAATGCAATAAAAAGAGCTTGAGTGACCGCGATTTCGCCCTTGCATCTATAGTTATTCCCCTACCTCGAAGAGTAGCAGCTTGTAGCAAAAATGATGACATCACTGAAGTTCCGGCGACTATAGACACCGCTATCTGACAATGTATTATTCAGCTTTCAATTAAGGTTTTGGTCATCCAAATTCAAAAGTAAAGCTTGACCGTGTAAACTTGATAAAGTATTCTGCATTTTTATTGCCTCTGTATGATTTTGTTTGTGACAGCTAGAGTAGTGTCATCGATTGCGAACGTCACGATTTGCGAACACCTTCACACTATTTCGTATCGGCACACACTCTCCTTTTATTTACAAAGAAACTGACAACCTGGCATGTTGGCTACACATATCTGGTACTATCCGGATATGCGTGATGTCCACCATCTTACAAGATGTCCGACTGAATCAATGTACCATCAACAGGGGGTAGCCATCTTAGCTAATCCACTTCCTCCGGAAGAATACAGTTCTGAACCGGAAGAAGGCTTTACCTTGTTGCCTGTTTGGCTATTTCTATATTTCAATAGTTTCAATGGTGGCCAAATAGCTGTAGACATTGTCTAACTTGTGTTTAACAATGTGAACATGATTTTGGCATTTTGGATGGGGGTGTTCGCAAAAAAAACACATTTGGTTGTTAATATTAAGTTTGCCAACACTCTCATATTTTCCCTTAAAGGGGCAAGGATGGGGATTGTAAGGCAATATTAGGTGATTAAATTGCCAGCCTGAGTCTAAAATTTAAATTTCCTTTCAGCTACGGCTAATCCTGCTGTAATTAAATTGCCAGCTTGGATTTTCATCATTATCATCATCACCACCATCAGCACAGTCATCTTAACTGTTTTCTCCTTCATCTTTAACATTGGCATCATTCTGCATTCAAATACAAATGAAACCTTGTATTATAAAATGTAAAAAATTTTTGAAAAAAAAAACAAAGCAAAAAATCTGGTAGTACAATATACTAGTTTCGCAATGGTTGGACAGATGTTCACAATTCTTGGACAAGTTTAAAAAAACATGGCAAACCTTGGACAGGTACCTGACAGTTGCCCATAATTTTTTAATAGACTATGACTTTATTGGCTGAACTTTGCTGTCCCATCATAATTTTTGCTAAAAAATGTGCGTCTATTAGCCACTTTCGGTTTCTATCGAGGTCTTCCCAGACCGGAGATAAACGAGGTCAAACGAAGGATACCAATTTTTTTAGGCTATGTGTGTTCGCAGCCGTGACACTACTCTACCGTTTACAGTGGAATTACAAGATTCATACCGACATGTTATTACCTGTCCGCAGAGCACTGGTTAGACAGCTTGGCTGTGCGAGTAGAACGTATTTGATACAATCTTATGGCTGCCACTCACGCAGTGGGTGTAAGAATTCGGACTTTGTAGTCTAATGTAACCGACCATCTTTCAAACAAGTTTGGTATCAGTTTTCAATTCATTACCACTCATCCTGCCTTAATTATGAATACTCCGTCCGTCGGTCCGTCCATCCGTCTCGTCTCTTACACTTTTTTCCATCATTCTCACACACTTACAATTCATCAAACGTGGGGAAATGGGAATTAGTTAACATTACATTAGGCGGCACTAAATCGGATTTTTTGCGAAATCCTGTGACATCTGTCGTAGCCACTCGTAGCTTAGTGTAAGTCGAGTCTAGTCTACTTAAATTAAGTAGTTTTTTGCAACCCTGTCAGTAGCCTACACAGCCCTTCCGGAAAGTCCCTCGAGTCGACTAGAATTCTAGACTAGACTAGACTAGACTAGATGGATTTAGTCTAGTCTATTACAAGTTGGAAATGTCACACACCACCATAGTTCATCCTGTAAGTTCTACTGCAGTCAAATCTAGACTAGTCTAAGTCTAGAATATGTGAAAGTTCATCCTTCCGTTGTCCGTTGCTGTTGTCTGCTATTGACTGGCCGACTTCTGACCATTGAATGTTCTGTTTTGTTTCGCTGTAGCCTAATCTGCGAGCTGCAAAATCTAATAGTCTAGATAGATTTATTGTTCTCTCATATCATGATAAGCATCGAGCCTGATTTGACCTGTTTTTTTTTTAAATTCTGAATGGTAGTTTATATCCAACTTTTATTCCTAGAATTTTTTACTAATGCCCTGGACTCAATTCTCAATTCGAAATTTGAAATCCTCAATTCATTTCATGTTTTACATGTTACCAGTAAACAACATGGTGGAGGAGTGGTCTAAACTTTCTTAGTTGGCCGCATAACTAGACTAGGTTGCATATCTTTGATGGAGGTAGATATAGATTGGAAGCAGTTTTAGGTTTAATTAAGACAGTTGGTTGTCATCGAGGATCAGTGCACAACAACTCATTCTAGGGAGAGCAGGTAACACTGCTGACATTGTGGTCAATATTAGATGAGGTGATCCCACTGATGAGAGAGACTGATCAGCTGCTTTAATGTAAGACAAGTGATTCAGTGTTACTAGATACCAAGCTTCTTGCTGATTTGTGGAGAGGAAACTAAATCTATGCTGTAAATAATTTCCAAGTGTTTACTTCAGGAGAGTTCAATGTGACCTACACAACATCCATTTTTTGTAGATTGAGGAGTGATTTGAGCCAGCTGGTTGTTGCTGGCAGTAGCACTAACAGTCATTTTGTGGTTGCAATATGTATCCCAGTACAGCGCCTGTTTGATCATTTATCACAGATGTGGAAGCAGTTCTTTTGGTACCATACCTGAAAATGTCCATGAATGTTTCTTCACTTGTTCTTACAACACCAGGGAATGACATAGCTAATGAGACTTCATCAGCAATAAGTCATCAGGAGGTTAAAGAGAGCCACATATTGTTATTTGTATTGCTGCCTGTCACAACTATTGTTTGTGTTGGCATTGCAATAGGAGTGGTAAGTATCCATGCAAACTGATTTTATACTTAAATTTAATCATTTCACATCGCGTCCTGGACTGGCTTTCCATTCCTTCAGTATGCAGGGAGCTGTAGAGGGAAATCTCCAAGAAATGCACCACGGACAGATAATTCTAATAGCAAATGAAAACTAGACTAAGTAATTAATATTCAGGGGGTTTTTTTCGCTTGGCACCAAACTAGTTCATTGTTGATAAGTGCAGTAATAGGTTAATTTACAGTTTGCTGTATTGTGCAAAATTTGAAATCACATCACCATATTCTTGCAGGCCAGTATGAACGGTCATATTGAGTACCATACAACCATTCAGTGGCACAGTGCAAGGCAATCTTATTTGTGTTGCATAAGTATTGTGGGGCTTGATGTGAAAAGATTAAAGAAATATATCTATGATGAGAATTTGGTTATAACAGGGCTAAGTGATATTTTGTTCATTAATAACTTTTATAGAGTACAGCTATGTGATTGGTCTATGTCCTAGAAATATATGATTCCTTTGATCTTGTTTTTGGTTAAATTATAACATAATTTAAGTCCTTACACAACCTTTCAGGTTCACAGAAATACAAAATCAGTTAAAAGTTCATATATGTTTCAGATGTGCACATCAGCAGTTGCAAAAGGTTCAAATCCATGAGGTACAATTCTTCAGCTTATTTCACTATGTTTTGGCATGATAGCCACCATTTTGAAGTGGTGAAGCGTTCAAGAAGTTACTACATGATTTGAAGTTTTCATACTTTCTTAGTGACTTAAAATATGACTTTGCCGACCAGTAGATTGACAGATCAAATAAGAAATTGTGGTCAGATGGCATGAGCAATAAGCATCATTGGTCTCAAATGAAGCAGCACTCATTATAAGTGCTATGTTGTTTTTGTGGCGAAAGGTCAGTTGTTAAGTCTTCCTTTGGTAAAATTGGTGGAGTTAACATAAGGTATGCAGCAGAACTTCGGTAACATAAAATTGAGTGAACTGGACAAATCGTTGCATGTTGGATAAGTTTTGTGTTGTCTGTTTACAGTACAATGTAAGGGAAGATGATAAAAAAGATGTGAAATGGCATTGTTTCTAGGTATGGCTTCAACGGCCCTGACTGGTTATAGTGTTGCGTGGTGTGGGGGGTCTACGTATGTTGTCAACACCTTTAATTGACACAATATTTACCCTGCATGTGACCTAATCTCCACATGCCAAACCACAAACGGACAAGGGAGGGAAAATTGCTATGGCAGCAGCTCATGTTTGCCACTCTCCATCAATTTTTCCTCATTTGTTGGCACATTACTTATCGTGTAATCAAGGTTCATCAATACTCATCATCCGGTTAATCGTAAAACTTTACAATGAATAAAGAGATCTTTTGGATGAGGATTTTCTTTTCGGTCTGGTTATACATGATTTTGGCTAAAACACTGTCATGTTAGAGAAGTTTTACTACTGTACTTTTAGTTATATAAAAATGCATGATTTCATAATAAATTTATGACATTAGTGGTATAAAATTCACTTGAATACTGCTTTTTATGACATTGAATGCATCTAAGACCATTCAAACCCTTTATCCTTACATTTCAGTTGTGAGTTATACTTTCAGATCCTGAATTTTTTTAAATTTGTTCATCTAAAAGTCAATCATTAATTTTTTTTCAGATTGTTTGGGCACTGAGACGAAGCAGGTGAGGACCTCTTTTATTACTAATAGCTAGTTTGAGTCACAGGTCACAATCTAGTGTTAAATGAGGCCAAAGACTTTTCATTTAATGCGCGTGGTGCCTTTATATCACTTAAAAGAACATCATGAAGAAAAGCAAGTTATGCAGTGAAAGTATGCTCTCAGCCATTTTGCAATAATGACAAAACAGAATACACTCTCAGGTCAGGTTGCAATGGTGAGAAATGCCTTGAAAAGTTTCCTAAGATGGTGTGGCTTGACATTAAGGGCATCAGGGCATTCCTGGCCAACCCTGCTATGGGATTCAGCTATGGTGGGCTCAAGAGGGGATGATTAAAAAGGAGGTTAGCTTTTTTCCTTTCTCTACTTTCAGATGAAAATATCCTACAGTATTGAGTACTTTCCTGTGCTGCCATCACCACTTAAAATTTTTTGCAGCTTTTGTGATCCGCAAGAAGATATCGGAGATTTTTGGATTTTTTGGGGGGGTGGGGGTGTTGGGGAGAGGACAGATGCAACCCACTTCTGTTCCACCAGATATGATGCATGGAGATCAGTTTTTATAAGGGAAACATTTCACCCCTGCCATAAGTGTATACATTTGAGTCTAGACCGTTTGTTATGCTTGATTTCCGTTGTGTTCATAAATCATAAATTATTGTTGAACAGGATGGAAAAGCTGCGTCATCACTTGATGCCTCTTTATAGCTTTGAACCAGGAGACAGTGGCCAAGATTGGGAGACTGACTTGTTGAGTCAGGAGGTGCGCCTCATGGATGTAAGTTTTGGGACTTCCAACTGCAGAACTTGAACTTTAAAAACATGTTCAACAAACGTCACATTGGTAATATCTGCCTTTTATGTCAAGATATCTTGAGTTAGTAAAGAGTCTGTCATTAAGTTAAAGACAGAGCAGTATGGATACACATATCATTTTGGAACAGGTCCTCAATGAGTTAATATTTCATCATACTATTCTGTGCCCTGCAGGTGCCTAGTACTCTCAGTTATTTGACTGTCTGGCATTATAATTGGACATCTTCCATACACAGTTCACTGCAACACTTTCCAGAAAAGAAAATGTTTCCTCTTGAGGAGTCATTTATAAGCAGACATTACCCCATCTCTGTAGCTGTCATAATAAGCAAGCATTTTCTCATCTCTTCAACAGTCATGCAGAAATGCAGCCCTTAACTTAATTGTGACTTTTTCGTTCCCCCGCAGAGTTGTAGCTTCGGTAGAGTTAAGTATCATCTTTGAATAAAAGTACATTGCATTTTTCTTTTATCACAGGGCAACAGCCCACCACGTTCACCCATTCTCAAGCTGGACACCATGCACTCTGAACTGTGATTTTGACATCCCTTCCCGTTCTGTATTGAAGTCACACTGCCCCACCGAGGTCAACACGGAACATACTGGAATGAATGGGGACTTGCTTAGAGATGCAGTACAGAACATCTTTAAAGACATCGTTAATGAGACCAGATAGCAGACTCTGTCACTATCTTATAGCACTTTATCAGTTGATGATGCCAATGACATGGTCATGAAGTGAGGCCAGAGCTCCATATTCATAAGGCAAATATAGTCATGGAATTGGTTAACTTGACTTTGCTCCAGCACTCCCTTTCAGTTTTGTTAATTTCAGGGGACTCTGTCCTAACTGAATCATCATATATATGTAGCATATTTGGTCAAGGAAGTGCTTGATCTAGTTTGATTTATTGATCTCTGACTGCTCTTAACAGTTGAACCTAGCAATGTCTGAGAGCTTTCATTTTTCTCTGTGACAAATTAACTATTATGCAATACATCTTAGACATCAAAGGTGACAAATATTGCGGTATTATGGTGTTAAAAACATCTACATGCAAAGTCTTCTTAGTCCTATAATTTTTTCTTTTGCTTCAACCTGTAGCCCAGGGAGCCAACTCTAAGCCCCAAACACTTTTTGTTTTTGAAGGAGCATTTTGAAAGTTTATTTTGATGGCTTGTTTCTGCATCAGTTTCTTTACTTTCCACATTATTCTTAGTCACATCAGTTACACTAAAAAGCACAAGACATATTTGCCATATATCTTTGATGTCATAGTTGCTTTTCCCTGACCTAAGTACTGCCTGCTTAAAATACTTTTCCTCCACATGGCGCATATATAAACAACCTTAACATTCACTTTCGTTAGAAGCTGTACAAAGACTATCACTGTCAACATTGATCACTGGAAAAGATGGTAAATTGCTGATGCCAAGTAGCATCATGTGTAGGAAAAGTTTTAACCCTTCATACCAAGAAGGAAAGTTCCATATTCAGATGAAAATACTCAGAAGTCTGATGCCTAGCATTATAAATGGTGCTTCCTCTTCTTCTTAGGTATTCCATAGAAGCTGTATAGGCAGCACCATGGTCATCGGGGCAGGAGACAGTGTGCCAAATAAAAAACTGGCAGTGTTTTTGAATAATATTTATTAGTCTAGGGTATGCAGATATGTTCTATGTGCAATTTTGTGCATGATGGAACAAAGTATAAAGCCTTTAATATTGTATGTTACATTGTGAAAAGGTTTATTGAACCTGCAGAAGTACACATGAAGACCATGTTACTGGATATGAATGATTTGTTCCAATTTATTTGTGATAGTTTTACATATTCTTTGCATCACACTGCAAACATTTGTTGTTTTTTATCAAATGTGATGAAAATTAAGGATTCACTATTTTTGTTATGAAATAGATTTTACCACAGCAGACCCTTTGCTGCTGCAAATTGCCATATATATAGCTTTTGGTAATAATGTGCATTGTATCTTTCAGTAGTGAAGCAGTTCTTCTGATAAATAGGGTTTAGAAGGTGTGGGATTGTATTGGCCAACATTTTGGGTGCAGATGTTGAAGGCATACTGTTTGGACATTGCCCAAGTACTTTTATTGTTATTGAGGAAAGTGTTTTTGCAGTGCCATGCTCTGTCATATCTCATTCATAATATTGTACACACAGACAACATCATCAAGCACATGAAATGTATTACAAATGAAATCCACAACAGAGTCATTGCTGGAGATGTGTGCAAGTTCCCATTCATTCCCAGTATGGTATTAGGATATAGCAGTTGTCTTTATAATGTTATGAACACTGTAGATAGAATATCCTTACTCTTATATGCATTCTTACTGTAAACTGAATAATTTTGCCCCCAATTTGCACCAATTGTGAAAGCATAATGAACAGACTGTAAATGGCTTTCTCACCTAGATCACTCCTGTGTCAAGGTTGTCATCTGGCATAACAGTGTCTTGAAGAATGGTTTTCTCCTCAGTAGTTTGCAAATGAGTGCCCTGGATGATTACTGTACATGCAGTTTAGTCTGTCTGAAGTGAAAAAAGCTGTCTATTATTTTATAGATAGTGACGTCCTTAAGAGCTTGTAAGCAAAGTGTTAATGAGGAGTGCCTGTATTTCAGTGGAGATTTTTAAAAGTCTTCATGGTGGATGAGAGAAGTTTCAGTATTTTCCTAGACACTTCATGAGAAGGAGCTTCAGGACCACAGTCTTGCCATGCAATCACATATTGTTGTAGGAGACTTAGTCATTGTATGGCTGGTTGGTAATCCTTTTTTCAAAAATCACACACAAAAGTGTCCTGTTCTGCCTGAGATTTTTTTTAGTGCCTCTATATATTATATTTATCTCAAACACTCACACTCTGTATATTTACATGAATAGGATACTCACCTTTATGGAGAGCTGAATAACTGCAGATCTTCTAAAAAAGAAAATCTGTCAACTAAGTACTTTTATCCTGACACTGTTAGTGGATTGTGCCAGGGCCACATCATGATCCTGAGTGTCCTGCCTTTTTTTATTTGTTTAATCCTTTTTTAGGAGGTAATGGGCGTCTTCAGACTGACATCTCTTACTGTTCTTTTCCATATGCTACCACAGAAAAGCTTCTTCTTCTTCCTAGTGAAGCATATTTTATCAACAGAAACTGCCGAGCTATCCCATCTCTTGCTCTTCCTTCCATGGCTCCCCAAGTAGTTCTAGCCTTTGCTGTCTCTTCCTCCAGCTCTCATCGGCACTTTACCTTTGGGCGTCCCCTTGATCTTTTCCCCCATGGATTCAATCACAGAAAAACATATTATAGTAGCCTCTAGTCATATTATCAGCTGGTCCTGATCATTCAGCTGTGATGGTGCTTGGTGTTCATTGTGCACTGTGCTTGCCTGTGTCAAGAAGTTAGTGAATACATTGTGCCTTTAAATGCTTTTCCTCTGTCTTTAATCATCAGTGCAGTGATCACATCATGGCAAGAATAGTTTGTCACAGAGACCTGTTTGACACTGAGGTCTGATCACAGCAGTGATGCTGTGCTCTGTTTGATGTGTAGAAGAGGCAGTTTTTGTGATGTTGAGTGTATTATCAGAAATGTTCCCTTCAACAGCATTGTCATTCTGTGCATCCACAAGTGAGGCTTGTTTTTAAATTACAGTTGTAAACTCAACCCATTCTGACTGAAGCTCACAAGCAGATAACCATTTTCATGTAAACTTGACCCATTCCCACCGGGGCTCATAAGCAGACAGCCATTTTCATGTAAACTTGACCCATTCCCATTGGAGCTCATAAGCAGACAACCATTTTCATGTAAACTTGACCCATTCCCACCGAAGCTTAAAAGCAGACAACCATATTCATTTATCCACAAGATGAAAAATAACTCTAGATAAATGAACTCCTTCATTACATAATAATCGTCATAAAAATATAATCTACAAATGTGTGTATGTTTCAGTCGTAAAATTTGACCTATAAAATTTGCATATGTTTCAGAGTCTATTGGAATACAACTAGTAGATCTACCAGAATGAAATTTGCATTGGGCGAAGCCACTAAATCTCCTCAAAGTCAAGAGGTTGAAATTTTTATTGCTTTTACCATTCTTACAGCAGTGCTCAGCATACACCAGCTGCAGTGCAGAAATTAGGTGGCACATAGTTTCAGTGTAAATTGGCTACTGTATGTAGGAATTGGTTAATGGCCAGAATTTGATATTGGAATTGTGTGATAGTCATATAGTACCATGTGATTGACCTTATAATTTAATGAAATGCTGCATTTTTTATTCTTCAGTTAAACAGTTTCTTTTCAGTTGACATGCAGAGGGCACTCTCTGCCCTCCAAAGGCAAACCGACGTAACTGCATTGCTATGCCGGACTGCTTAGTAGATCACTGTTACAATGTTTTGCCTTTATAGAAACATTTTGGAAATATTGGATACGTTGATATTTACTGTCAAAAAGTCAGATTGTTGGTTTCGCATTTCTGCCTCTGTCAAAACGTACAATACGTCCAGGTGGGCCACAACAAATCTGCAGGAGCCTTAAAATGCAGGAGAACTGCAGATACGTCTGTTTGCCTTTGGAGGGCAGCTCTCAATTATTTACTTTATCCATTTCTAGCACTGGTGTCTGATTGTTATGAGGCACATAAACTTATCCTCTATCCACCTTTTTGAAAATTCTCAGTGAAAAAGTATAGGTTAGTTATTACTTAGGTAAAGACCAGTGTCTTTGCATTGTTTTCCACATTGGCATTGGTCAGATCTCTGTATAGGGCACTGATGAAGATGTAAGCCTAGTAACACCACACCCACTGTTCACGCTAAGCAGTGCATTTCATCTTCTATCTCAGACACAGGATTACTGGCTGTATCATTGTAACAATAAATCTGCATGGTGATGCATGTTTGCCTAGAACAAAGATTTAGAATCTCACTCTACCAATGATCTTAGTGCTTTTTTGAAGTTCTGTATATGTATTATTGCAGGCTCAAAAACAGAATAGAATCTCATTTGAAAGTTGATTCTCCTTCCGTTTGTTGAATTTGAAAAGATATTGTTTTTATTTGTAGTTTTATTTTGTTTCATTCCAGTAACATATTGTGATTTATATGATTGAATTAAGCTTTACACTAGAGTATATTTGTAAAAGGCAGCTGATTTGTATTAACCCTTTGAACCCAAAAGACTAATATTGCAATCTGGCCCCAAATAAGTATATAACCTAGAGAGATTGAAAAATTCGGTGGGGTAGAGGGATGCTGTAGCGGAGCCCAATGGAAAACAGATTTACATGGTCAGAGATGAGGGTTCAAAGGGTTAAGATCTTAAATTTGTTAGTCTTTATTGTGTGGTGCTGGAAAAGTGGACACAACACAAGTGATGTGTCTTTAGGGAAAGATCTTTACTCCATCTTTTCCTGTATAAATTGATCATTACAGAAATAGTTGCTGTTTACTTTGTGCTTGAAATGATTAGATGATTAAGTGTGGTTTGCTTCTATCAGTCTGTCTCAACAAAATTTATTGGTTATTGAAGCTTGTCTGTACTAAACGTATCACTTTGGTTGTGATAAAATGTACATTGCCGCAGTCTGTGATGTTGATTGATTTGCAAGTGTATTGTATTTGGAGTGTGGAGTCGTCCACTTTTTCTTACATGGATGGCTCTGAATAGTGGCATTCATGGGTCAGCCTTTATTCTTTTTTAATGATAAGGTTGTACCTATTACCAATGTTTTAACTTTGGTTGTGATGAATTTATTAAGTTGTCCTGGTGCCAGTAATTTTATGCATGTCATTTATTCCTTATAGAAATGCTTTTTTTTTTTTAAATCAAGATCAAAAATTGTTTTTGATATGTTTTATTATGTACAGAAAGTTGGGTCCGTCCTTGTGACTTACAGCGGAACTCTGAGAACACAGCTGTC
This sequence comes from Ellobium chinense, assembly GCA_033807755.1. Taxonomy (NCBI): domain Eukaryota; kingdom Metazoa; phylum Mollusca; class Gastropoda; order Ellobiida; family Ellobiidae; genus Ellobium; species Ellobium chinense. The sequence continues at coordinate 167,036 of JAWQUT010000715.1, forward strand.
AATTAACACAATTTCTTGCTTAGGACACTCTCATTTGAAAATCTCAATTATATTTCTGGATGACAAAAAACTTCTTATAATATACCCTCAAAACTTGGTCCAAAGGGTAGGTATTTAATCATTTTTTGTTAACCCAGATACATATGTTAGAAACTGCTCCTTTGCCTTTATGACCTAATATATTCCTTATCCCAACCTTAGGTATTCCTTAGCCCATGAAGATAGCGGAATTTATATGAGTGACACTATAAACAATAGAATCTGCTCTTCTTTTTTCATATACTTTATTGATTTAGTGATAATCACCAGGAGACAGATTATTATTAATAATATTAATGTGGAAAACACAAAGTCGCTCATTAGACTTAATCTCAAACTTTTCTTATGCCCCAGTATAATTGCAGCTACGGACAGTTGAGAGTCTTGTCTCAGTGAAAGCCAAAGAGTTGTAAGTGACTACATGATTTGTTTTGGTGTATAGTTTAAGATATGGGGCAGCAGTGGCTTCTCTTATCCGAGATTTGTCAGTTAGGTGGTTGCTGCTATGGAAAACTGACTAAACATAAAATGGTTTTCTTAGTTTCATGTGTGATAGTCTGTATTGTTGTACAACAACAAGATACAGGGTTGGCACTGATCCAACCGCTCTTGAGCTTTTGCTCTTCTGCTCTTCAGCTCATACAGGGTTGGCAAAATTTTGGCAGGTGACAGAAGAATGGATGGAGCAAATAGAAGGAGTAATGAAACCTCAGTTCTGAACAGAGACCTATACTACATGTCAGTCATGGTATCGGAAAATATTGTTATCAGCTGGTGCCATCCCTCAAGCTACGTATACAGATACAATTAAGTTCCAGATTCATATGACCTTGTTCATAAATATTATACTGAAGTTTTTGCAGTATGCCGTCTCCCCCCCCCCCTCCCCGAACTCCTCGTTCCTCCTCCTTCCCTCCCTCCACATGCTTTTTGTACTTATATCTGTGACTTCAACTTCAACAACAACAATTTATCATTGATGTAAGTTAAAGGACAGCTTTGCATCCCAAGATGAAGCACTTGCACCCCAAGGTGAAGCACTTGCACCCCAATGTGAAGCACTTGCACCCCAAGGGAAGCACTTGCACCCCAAGGTGAAGCACTTGCATCCCAAGGTGAAGCACTTGCACCCCAAGGGAAACAGAATACAATATGAATAACTGACTTCACTTAACTACGACTGCAAGAGAGCATGGAGGAAACTTCACAGAATGGAGGTGCAGTTAAACAATAGGGCTTTCTTTGGCTTTTACGTCAGGTTCTGAGAATTGTAGCAAGTAAGCTTCAAAGTTTCTTTCAAACAGACGTTAAGTAGAGTGAACTCAGAGCAAGCGTCGTTTTACGCTTTATTTTTATAGGTCCATCTGAGAGCTAAAATTATAATCTTCCTTGGAGATCACAGAGCATAAATCAGTGTCCATTGCCAAGATAGCTAGCATCATGTCAAAGAGGCGTGAAGGCAGGAGCACATGCTGCAGATTTAAAGTATTTTTGCTCAGCATCTGAAATCTGGATGATTTTTATGCATAAGATGTCAAGCTGCCAGTGTTACTACTCATTCTTGTATAAATCCTTTGGTCAAGTTAAAATGTCTGTGTGTTCAGTTTGTTATGGTGAGCCGCCAACACTTTTCTGTGATTACTTTGCATTCATTTACATATCGTTTCAAGAGCTTATTCAGTGATCTCTTCTCTCCACTGGTTTTATTTTGATAATGTATTTTAAGTCAGTGTGTCAGTATTGATTTTGCTCATATGGGCTGAGTGCATCAAAGACTGATAAATAGTTCCCATTCATACTCACCAGTGGCCGTATGCATAATCCGTACATTAGTTAACGCACTGCGGTAACCACAGGAAACCCCCAGAACATTAGTAGTGTTCACTGTGGTTAACGCAAGACATTAACTAACGTATGGATAATGCATACAGCCACAGAATCGGAGACTTGCACGGGAATTTAATCTGTTTCAGAGGATGACTCTTTGATGCACTTTGCATGTACAAGAATTTGCAGTCTCAACTCCACAACTTTATTGTGCATATGTTTTGTTTGCCCAAGCTTGGCCAGAATGCTCAAGAAGACAAAGTGCAATATTTTCCCTTTCATTGGTGTTTGAGTAATTTCTTTTTCCATCACAGAGATTAGGTTTTCGTCTGATTTTGCTTGTTGGTTGCTTGGTTACTTCACATTTGAAAAAGAAAAGTTGAAAACCAGTTTTACACTCAAACACACAACACACACAAAATGTGGAAAGAATTTTGTTGTACATGGGATGAAATTGGTCCGTCAATTTCGTTTCGTCGGTCAGTTAACTACAAGGCACATGCTATTTGAAAAGTAACTTGCTGGTCTTAATGAAATGTAGTGGAAAGGTTGGATTTCAGAGAGAAATTATTGACTTTAGATGGAGATGAAGAATAAAAAGAGGCGGGTGGAGGGGGGNGGGGGGGGGGAGGAGATTTTCAGACTACTACTGCAAGATTATTGACTGCTTCTACCTGTAATCCCATAACTCTGCGTGATACTTATGTCGGTTTCTGAATTCTTTAGCCTGTGCAGTGCTGCTGTTAGTGCTCTAGAGCACCATATCTATATTTAATAAAACGCTTCAGCCAAATTTGTGTCACAGATTTCTTGAGAACTACGTAACGTAAAAACATGCGGTTTTCACCTAAATTCGTAGAAAAATACACAAAAAGTAACTATACACATCAGTCCTTTTTATTT
>JAWQUT010000715.1:181156-268979 GCA_033807755.1 Ellobium chinense
GGGGGGGACTTCTTCCACATGGGTTTGTTGTCACGGAGTAAAGCGAAGATGAAGAGAAACTACACTAACGTAAAGCGTTTAGAATGCGTACACTAATAAACACCAAGAACGGTTGTTTTTCATGATTTAAATATGGAATTTCTTGGTCGTGAGACATAGGCAAGATTCGTCAAGTGCAGAGTAGTACCGCATCGCGTCTCGAGGAACAGCGAGTCTAGAAGCTATATTATAAGTCCGGCTGTAAATATATAAACCAATAAGAATCGGAGCGGAGAAATGACTGCCTACTTCACTGTTTGTAGGTGTCGCTCGGTACGTGACTTTGGCGATTATGTCGAGAAATTTCTTACACCAACACCGATTTGCTTGCGAAATTTGTACTTCTTTGTTATTACTCCATGAACACGCGTCGTGTGACTTTCCTTTTTGACTCCACTGAAAGTCTCCAGAAGAACTGCAATGTTATGAGTACTAAAGTACCCCTGGCACCTGAGGCTTTACTCTGTTAAATAACTCTGCTTAGTCCCTTTGTCCAGCATACTAGGAAGAAAGGCACAGCCTAGAGTAAATTTTCGGTAATAGACTACTAGTATATCGTCGATATGTTATATGCTCGTGCAACTGTATTTTTGTTTCTTTGTTCATTAAGTCTGAGAGCTAGGCTTCAACAGGGAAAAGCGCTTAGGTTCAATCTTTGCATATCTTTAAAAACAAATGGAGGGGTCATCAAATTGTTGTTGTTGTTGTTGTTGTTGTTGTTGTTGTTGTTGTTGTTGTTGATGTTGATGCTGTTGTTTTGTCGTCGAGGTTGTTGTTATTATTATTTGGTTTATCGTTGTTGATGTCGTTGCTCTCGTCGTCGTCGTCATTGTTGCTGCTGTTGCTGTTGTTGTTGTTGTTGTTGTTGTTGTTGTTGGTGGTGGTGGTGGTGGTGGTGGTGGTGGTGGTGGTGGAATGCATATAGGACAGTCACTCCTGTTTTCGAAGACAGCCTTAGAATTTGATCACGCCAGCCATGGATAACTTGGCCTATTTAGTTTGCTTTCTTCAACATCTCCATCACTTGGCCTAAGCATTCAAATTGGATGCTTCAGCAAATAAGCCTCACTTGCTATTCTCTGCATCTTATGAGTTAGGGTTTGCTGTCAGGGGTGCAGAAGAAAACAAAAAGGGGTAAAGAGAGGATATTTTATGGGGTGACTAGTCCAAGTGACAAGTTTGGCTGCTTAATGGAAGCCAGCAGCCTAACATCATTTTTTTTTTATTGTTTTACTAGTCATAGATAAAGCTCTCTGTGGAAAGATGCTACTCCAGGATTTGATGGTCGCCGCCTCCAAACACAACTCTTTGTTGCGGACATCATGTTGCTGTGTTTTAACAATACTGTTGCTGATGTCATCAGTCGACTGCACAAAAATTGCAAGTGAGTTTGTCCAAGGATTTTACCACAAAGTAGAAGTGCTAGAGAATCAAAGAGAGTATGCATGGCTTTAGGTGGTTGGCAGCATACATGCTAGGACATGGGATAAGAGAAAATAACGGGTATGTGTTCCCCCGCAGACGTCATCATCCGGGGTCTTCCAGTTTGTCCAATTTTATATTGCTTCCCCCCGGGACTCACTATATTGTTAAAAATTGTCATTTTAGGCGGGTTGCATTCATATAAATGTTAACATTCAAATGTTCACTCAGGGTATTCACGAGAAGTAGGCCTATGCTGCCACAAACATTTGAGGGGCAATTGTCATTTGGCATATTAGACCTTTAGCCTAGCAGTGGATATGACTAAATAAGTAAAGAGATTTGAGTCTGATAAGTCTGATACATAACATTTCGGAGCTATTCCTTCTTCATATGATTACATAACTGACAAACAACAGACTTGGGAGAAATGCACAGAGATTATGAAAAACTATAAACAGAAAAGAAAAAAAACATTAGAAAATAAAAACTTCAACAAAAACAAACACCTGACAAGGAACGGGACATAGGTAAAAACATTAACATCAAGACATCAGGGATGCACAGCATTCTTTTGTACAAAGTAAACAACATAAAATTTAATTCCCCTTTATTCATGGTCAATCAGGAACAAAATGTCCATGTAAAGGGATCGGTGTCCCCACAGCGTAGAAGATCTGTGCCCCTGAATGCCCGAGTTGAACTCCGGTACCCTTTTACAACTGTATCATCACTGTCGGTGTTATCAATATGCGATCTCCCTTGTTCCTAATGTAATCGGGTGGAAAGGCATACAGCATGGTATTCTTTCTCTTATATTTAAGGGGGAGGAAGGTGAGCTTAGTCTGATAATTTTTCAGATGTTACATATTATTTTAAGGAATTGTGTCACCACGAATTTTAAAATTTGAGAAGACGGACCGAAAAAACCTACACTTGAAAAGTTCTGTATGCCGGGGATCGAACCAGGGTCTCCCAGCTTGCAAGTCTGAACGTGTTACCACGACACTACAGGGACGCTAACTTCACAGCAATTTAATCCTTAAATACCTACTGCCTGAATCGGTCCCTACCTCCATGTGCGAGCCTAGTATTCACCCCTGACCCTGACACACTTCCCGACTGCTCACACTCATTTAGGACTACTTCTCTTAATTTACACATCAGGGGCCGAATGCATAATCCTTACGTTAATTAACTCACTGCGATAACCATGGGAAACTCCCAAAACATTAGTAGTGTTCACTGTAGTTAATGCAATACGTTAATTCACGTATGGGCTATGCATACGGACACAGAACTCGGATGTCCATTTTTTGAAATGAAGAATAGTTCAGTTAGAAAAAAAGGCTCTGAATGACATCACTTCATTTCAGATGGGCCCACTCTTTCACTGAAATGGTATACAATAGTGTACATGTATATGTACATTTAATTCGAATAACAGAAACCATACTGACGTAGATGCCGGATATCTTGCTGTATTATCTCAAGTGCTCTGAAGCGGAAACGTCCGCTATACAATAGTGTTAACCTCTTTTTTTAAAAATACTTTTTGACATCAGCTTGTTCAAATTTCATGTAGGTCAGTGTTTGCGGATGTTTTGAATATGCATGATGGCATGTATGTGTGCGTCCACGCAAAATGCCGTGAAAGTGTTTAAGGTTGCTTAATGATATATTGCTTGATGATATATGAGGATAGTGGAGACACTTTTTTAAAATTTAATCACGTTTTGATTGTTTTCTTAGATTCCCCCCCTCCCCCCCCCATCTTGTTATTTTCATTATATTGCTAGATATGTTTAACTTTCTTTTTAAGTTATGTATAATCATGTATTACTTGCACTCACAAATTCATTGTCATTTCTACAGTTAACGCTCCATGGGGTATCATCGAAGGTCTTGCAAAGATGTCCAACACTGGCTTCAGTTATTTAAGCTTCGAAGGCATTCCATACGCACAGCCGCCTGTCGGAGATCTACGGTTTGCCAAGCCCGTGCCTTCCGTTGGCAGCCGGACAGAGGTGTACAAGGCCCACAGCATCAAGCCATCTTGCCACGCCTTCTTCTACCCGGGACCTTCCAGCGAGGACTGCCTACATTTGGACATGTACATTCCAGTAGCAGCGACGTTTCCTCTAAGTGTTATGGTGTTTCTCCACGGCGGCGCGTTTATTTTCTTCTCTGATCAGAATAACTTCCTAGATTTGATGCAGAAAGGGGACGTAATCGTAGTGTTTCCGCGCTACCGCCTTGGGCCTTTCGGGTTTCTGAGCACAGGAGACGGGGAGTTGAAGGGGAATTATGGACTCTGGGACCAAAACCTGGCTTTGCAGTGGGTGAAAGACAATGTAGCTGCCTTCGGGGGAAATCCAAACAGCATTACCATCTTCGGCAACTCTGCGGGCTCTGCAAGTGTTGGGTATCAAGCATTGGCCTTACAGTCAAAAGGTGGGCGGAAAAGGAGCCAGTAATGGATGATAAAAGAGATTATTATGTTTGTGATGGTGGCTGTGGTGGCAGCGGTAGAGGTGATGGTGATGGAGGAATATGCTTGTGTTGGTAAGATTGATGATGATAGTAGTGGTGACTGTGATCAGAGTGGTGGTGTTGATAATGATGATGATCGGCTTGGTGGAGATCATGGTGATGGGCCTGGTGGAGGTTGTTGTGGTGGTGGTAGATATAGTGATAATGATGAAGTTGTGATAGTGATGGTGGTATGATCGCAGTAAGAGTGGTAATAATGGTGAAGAGATGGATGTGGTGGAAGTGGGCGTGATGGTGATGATGGTGTTGGTAGCAGTGGCGGAGTGCTACTGATGCGATGGTGATAACTATGAAGATGAGGGACATGGTGGAGACAATGTTGATGGGTGTGGTGGAGATGATGATGAGTATGGTAGTGGTGGTAATGATAGTAGCAGGCGTGATGGCGAAGTGGTGTGACGGTGTAGTGGTGAAGGTGATAGCTAGATTAATTGTGATGGCTGCAGCGATATAGTTGTTGATATAATCAGCGCTATGGTGGCGATGCTGTTGGTTCGGCAAGATTGTAATTGCATTCTCTAACATGACAGCAGTCGCACAGACCGTTGGCTCATAATATATTATTACCCCTCATCATTTAGCGTCTCTGAATAGTAGATGAATCTTTGCCATACATGTCTTCATGGCAGTTTTCAGGCTTCCCGTCCTGTAAGTACTTAATAATATGAGGCATGGATGTTGACAGTGGATTTACCACGCCAGTAATCCTACAGGACAGAATCCTGAATTTTTTGTTTGTTTATTTCTTGGACAGAGGTCCAACACCTAGGGGCTCTGCCAAGAGTGCTTTTTCTCTTTTCTATACCGTATCATTCTGTTCCTAACCTCTACAAAAGCCCACCTTAAGAGGGTCCCAAGATTTTGCCCTCTGTAGGGGAGTGTAGGCACAGATAGCTTGCCATCGGCTTATACTTTGTGTTTCGTTTTGTTTTGTTTGTTTCAGATTTATTCCAGCGTGCCATCTTGAGCAGCGGGGCTCCCACAGCCACTTGGGCTCTGGAGAGAAACCCCATGCCCCACGCGTTCAAATTGGCTGAAAAGCTTTATTGTGGTTCCAGGGATCACTTTGGCGGATTCGTTCCTCGGCGCCTCCTTGTTGACTGCTTGCGCTCGAAGAACGCCTCAGAGATCATGGCTAAGTCTATGGAGATGTATCTCTCTAGACCTGTCGCCTCTCAGGTACGGATAATTTCTCATCCGAGGCTTGAAGTAACAGGCAATTTGATTGGTTCATTTCCCAAGCGTCGGATAATTTTTCATCCGAATCTTGACATAATGGGCAATCTGATTGGTTCTTTTTCCAAGCGTTAGATAACTTTTCATCCGAGTCTTGACGCAACGGGCAATCTGATTGGTTCATTTCCCAAATGTCAGATAATTTCTCATCGATGTCATTATCACAATGGGCAATCTGACTGGTTCGTTTCCCAAGCGTAATAACAATACCATCCCTTAACATTAAAAAAAAACAAACAACTACATGTTGGCTCATTCCATATGAAGATAGCTCTATATGTTTACATATTATGTGGTTTAGTGTGATCAACGTTGAGTCATTTACTAGTACGGTCAAAAAAGCATCAAAAAGGATGTTTTGACCAAGCTGGAAGATGAAAAAGAAGATGAAATACACGTGCTTTTACAAGTTGTTTATAACCGCGCAAATCGCGCCTTATTCATATAAAGATATATTGGGTTTGAGTGTGTGTATGTATGTGTGCAAGGGGCGGGGAGTGGGGGATGGGCAATGCATGTTTTATTTCAAATTAAGTTGTTACGAGAACCTTACACAGTGATTTGGTGATTGTCAATGTCTTTGTTCGAAATGCAACACTATTTCATTCTATATCTCCCTCATCCCTTCTCTTACACATACTAAATAGTCTACAGCATATTAATTCGTATTCCCAGGTGGGCGACTTTATGTTCGTGCCTGTTGTGGACGGAGAATTTGTAATCGCGGAACCCCGGCTACTTTTGGAGAACCAAAACTTCCTAAAGAAGTTAGGGACTGCCGACAAGGACTTTATAGTTGGTATCGTCCAAAATGAGGGGACTCTGATATCGCTGAATCCATCCATACCTCAGGTAAGAAGACAGAATGTGGAATATGAGACAACTGGTCGTGGTGGTGATGGTGATAGTAGTAGTAGTAGTGGTAGTGGTGGAGGTGGTGATGAAGATGGTACTCTTCGGGATCATGAAAAGAGTTCAGAAAGAGTTGCGATTGTCCATCAACTTTTATCTGGAAAAAGGAACAGCATTTTGTGAAATGAAATTGGTGCAATTAAGCGGAAGTTGCAATTATCCAGACTGCAATCAAGCGGAGTCAACTGTGTTTAGGCCTACATTGATGACAATGACGGCGAAAGTGGTGATGGTGGTGGAGATGATGATAAGGATTATATTGATGTGGGCGACATTAATTCTAGGTAAAATTTCTCTTAAACATTTCGGCTGGAACTGTCGTAGATCTTGAAAGTAATATACAAAATTACGGAAGGTGAGAATGACGACACGACGATGATGATGGTGATGATGATGAGGGTGGTGTTGATGGTAGCGCTCCTGTCTGTAGTGGTCGCGGTTATGATGATGATGATAATGATGATGACTGTAACATCGAGAAGAACAATTCACCGCCAGGAAATTCTTGTATATGATTAAAACAAATTTACCAGGGAATCCTGCAAGCATAGGATGTTATCGGCTGAAAATTATACTATAAAAATAGAATGAAAGAATTGCGCACCATGAACTTCTGCACCTTCTCTTCAGCATTAAATTTAACGCGTCGGAAATGCGTTCCCTCGACAACATGTCAAAGGAAATGGGAGTTTTTTTTATGTGTACAAGCCATATTCTGTGAAATGTCAAATGCACTGTTCTCAGCTGCTGGACCTGGATATAAAAAATTCATAAAACCACTAAGAGGTGGTTAGTCCCAAACGCTTCCAATATTTCCAAGGACCAATACGACCTAGGTTTTGAGATGTTATGATTGAATGAGTGAATGAAGGAGCAAAAGTTTTCGTTATACTGTAGTATACAGAGACCTGTTTCTATCTGATTTTCCTCTCTTATTTTGTCCACAGCCCCCACATTTCTTTAATTTCTTCAACTCCGACCTGATTCCTATGCTGCTCAGTCAAAGATTTGGAATGTCCTATCCCTCTAGTGTCCACGATCTTGTTTACACTACCTACAGTGGTGCCATCTCACCCGCACTTCTCCAGATTTCTATGGTGAGTCAGTCCAGGTTTCATGCATTGTTTTTTATAATGTAACTGGGTGGCAAGGCATATATTATATTCTTCTGTTCAGGGGGAGGAATCTGAGGCCAGTCTGATAGTCTTTGTTTCATGGTGTTAAACAATACCTAGGGAAGAGTGTCACCAAGAATTTTATCAAACTGCCGTGAAGAATCAATTTTGAGAAGATAGGCCAAGAAAAAGCAACAACAACAAAAATTTTATGTCCCTACCGGGAATCGAACCCAGGATCTCATAGCTCGCAAGTCTGGACGTGCTTCCACTACACCACAGGGACGCAAACTTCACAGCAATTTAATTGTTAAATACCTGGTGCCTGAATCAGGCCCTAACTTTCACGTATGAGCCTTGTGTTCACCCGTGACCTTACACATGTTCCGACTGGTCATATTAAGATACTACTGGAAGTGACATGAGTGTGAGTAAGTTATGGTTAATTATAGCAAATCATGTATCGTCAGTCTTCAATCAATGCAGTTGTACCTACAGTGCAGGCGTCACGCCCCCGCTTCCCCAGATCTCAGTGATGAGTGAATCAGGGACCATTTTTAATGAGACGATACCGGAAGTGACCTGGGAATGAGTAGAAAGCTTTTATTTTCAAGTTCGGGTCTCTTCCGGCCCGTTAATGCGTATGTAGGCATGCGCATACCAGTTTCCTGGTGTTATAATCATACTGCGCATTACGAATGAAAGCAAGGGAAAACATTTCATTCACGTTTCTTCGGTACACCCGTCTGTAAAAAGGGTACCTGGCTGTAGACAGAGGGAGATATTGTCAGAATGCGTGTGATCAGCATAATTATGTAACTGGATGCGACACTATGCTCCCCAGAGAGTTGAGAAAATCCTAGGGTAATTAAGCCTGCAAGTGCACTATTAGTGTGAAGTCCCGTGAACAGGCATGACCCTGGATACGAGATCTATAAAGCGCAGTTATTATTACTATTTATTTATTTATTTATTTATGTATTTATTTATTGTTATCAATTTTCATTTTGCTCAACCAGTGGCATCGTCACGATCACCACAGTAGGTGTGATAGATTCAGTAATGAACAAACCATGAGTAAAATCACATTTTAACTCGACATATACCAATATCTGCTGACGGATAATTCTTTATACAATGTGGTTTTGCTTCAGCCTGCCAACTGACTTGGATCACCAAGGCTTGTCGACTTCTAGAGATTGCCTCTAGTCTACAGTCCAGTTGTGATCCAAGAACTACATGAAACGATAAGAGGGGAAACGGAGCTCTGCGCCACGATTAATACATGGCTACGGGTTAGCGCGGCAAACAGTCCTGGGCCGTGTGCACAATGCTGTCTAACTTTTCGTGTAGTCATCGTCGGCGCGTAAAGTTAGACAGCATTAGGCATACACCCCCTCCACCTCGTCGCCCCGTTCCCCTTCCCCCAGTAGATCATGTTATCGGCATAAGAAACTTCATTACAAATGAAAATAAAAACATTCTCACTTCTCGACTTTATTTTGCAATACTGATACCGCGCTTTAAGGATTGGTCAGCTGCTGCAACTCAAAGAGAAACCGCTTGACCTACGTTTCCCTTCTTGGCGTTTCGGGATATTCTCATAGTTCGATGACAAGATGGACTTTTCTCTTCGCAGGTAATCGACGCTTTCGTTGACCCTGCCTTTATCATTCCAGCCATCGAGACAGCACAGGCGTTTAGTTCAGCACAGATAGTGTTTGGGGGTAAGTTACGATAAGAGTAGGGCATAGCCTACTAAACTCTTCTCAGAATGAGGGACACTTTAGAATGCCATAACAGCCTTCAGCAAGAAATAATGCACGATATTAAATAAATAGGAAACTCTCTTACTATGAGATCGAGGCACCAGATCTTCAGAGAAAGATACCCCAGTCTAACCTAACAAGTGTTTCGGCCCTTTGACTTCCTGACATTCTAAAGGGGCTGGGCCAAACTTGGGTCATGACTCCCAAAAGTCCTTCTGTTGGTCTTTTTTCCCCGCCTCAGGAGGGATTTGAACCTGCAACCTCCAGTCCCTTAATTCCTTGCTCCATATCATCTCTGCCACCATGAAGCCATAGTGGAAATTGCATTTTAGGTATATTTAAACTTACTGTGCAACATTCCACTGTTCATTGCACTTAAAGTTTACTGGGCGCGAAAAAGAGATTAATTCAAAGACTTATAACTTTAAGAGTTACGGAAAGGTTGGTAAAGGAATCTTAAGCATATTTACAGACAGATAGAATCTGTAATTTCTGCAATTTTCATTGATCTAAGTGTTATATTTTTGTCACAGCAAAAAAAAAAAAAAGTTAAAAGTTGACGTACCAGAGGCATTTTGTTAGGCTGCACACCAGGCATGTATTGGTATATATATGCAGCAATAGTAGACATCACCCATCTGTTAATGTGTGTATACGTTTGGTAGCATGAAAACTTTGAGACTAATTTTTTTTTTTCCCATGCGATATAAAGCACTCTCAGTTGAGCGCCCCTGCATTAGAATACGAAGCGTATCGGATAGGCATAACACTGTCAACTCTGATAAATCGCATTTTTCGCTCAAACACAGTATATACATGCATATTAAAGGCTGGTAAAGATCAGAAGTAGCTACTACCCGCAGTGTTGTGATTGTTTGCGCCATCACAATATTTTGCTCATGCTCTAGTGGCGCGGTGGCAGTGGGGCAGAGCGCCAGTTTCTTGGTGCGAAAGATCCCCGGTTTGAATCCTCCTAGCAGCGGTTTTCTCCCTATGTGTTTATCGCGGTGTTTAAAATATGTCGGAGACCCAATGGGGGTTCAAACCTGATGTTTCATATGGTTATTGCTGTGCTGAAATGGGATGTTCAAACATAACTCAAATAAAAGCAATTAAGCTTATGCTCCTCGGATATGCTTGACAGCGTCAGTTTTTGACAGCATGTATTTGTTTCTCTTATTCTTTCATACTTGCTCTGTTTTGCTGGCAGTGTGGGCACATCGCTGAGATGTTACATGGTCTATCATCATAGAGACAGAAACTAAGAACTACAGCATGGCCTACATTAGCAAAGCCCTTTTTGTCTTTATCGGTTTCCAAGCTGATCCTTTTTTAACGGTAATGTTGCAATACAAAGAAAAAATATTTCCAGATTTCCTCAAATTCAAAAGTTCCCCTGTCTGTGAACAGAGACGCTTCCTATCTGTGAAACAGAGAAACTACTCATCTGTTGGTTAAGACAGCTATTGAATTCGGGGCCTCCAAAGTGACAGCGGTATTATGAGTTGAAAAAGTCATTAAGAGATCTGGTTCGCTGGTGTAATGACAGTATTAATTCTCTTCAAAGGATCTGGCATGAGCATGAGCCTATATAAGAAACATATGTAATATTATCATTAGTAATAATATTATCATTCGCAATACTTTTATCAATAATTATGCGCGATTCTCAGGCAAAGGTAAATCCTTCTTCTACCTGTTCGACTATTGTCCAAGCTTCAACCCAGTATTCTGTATGAGTCACAGCATGGATGTCATCTTCCTCTTCAATAGGGACAAGCTGATTGCCAATCCCGTAGATCTACAGGTAAGCACGACAGAAGGAAGGAGCTACTGGTTTTGTATTATTATTTTCATGGCTTAGTATTTTTTTTTTGTTTATTCGCCTCTGTTCATAGGACAGACATGGGCCAGACGACCATCCTATGGCTGTCCTTACATTAACAATCGGAAAACTCGCGCCCGAATATGGACATATGAACATGAGGATCCCCGCCCTTCTTCAACACAAGGGATTGACAAAAGGGTTCCACTAACAAATTTGAAACCGTAGATAGTGTCCGCCATTTCACCCAGCTCCATTTCAGTGTGCGCAGTAGATTCCACTGACTCTAGACTAGAAGGTGCGCCCACTTCCCCGCCGCAACTTTTGCTCAGCAACCCAATGACTCTTGCCGATCCAAATGTATGAAATGCCAGTGCAAGCTCTAACGACATCTGACTGAATGGACCGATGTCAATAACTATGCCCACCTATCAGTCTTACTTACAGTCGAACACCGAAACCTCGAATTCGTCGGGGCTGCCTACTTGTTCAAGTTTGCTGAATGTCGTAGAATACGTGAAGCATTGGTTCAGAGAAATAAATTCGAGGATGGAAGAATAATTATATTCGATATACATATTTTCCGTGATCGAGGTATTCATGCCGATTTCTTGTGTTTATAGTTATACAAACAATAATACAATATTTTTGCTGTTGTTATCACATGCATCATACTGTATTCACCTGGCGTACGGTAATGAAAGACCATAGTATAATGCACTTTTTGTTAATGGACTATCGCAGCTATAAATGCCGTGTTTAACACCATTTTATTCTGTTATTTACGTTAAGGCTAACTCGACAAACTTTTCTGGGCACATCGCTGAGATGTTACATGGTCTATCATCATAGAGACAGAAAATAAGAACTACAGCATGGCCTACATTAGCAAAGCCCTTTTTGTCTTTATCGGTTTTCCAAGCTGATCCTTTTTTAACGGTAATGTTGCAATACAGAGAAAAAAAAATCATTCCAGATTTCTGGCTGGCCAAAAGTGTAGGAGACCGCTTTATGCAGGCTAAAAAATAACACGTTCAGATGATCTCGAGCGGTACTGATTACATTGCAGTCATGCATCTTTATTGTCAAAACTAATGTAATCAATACCGCCCGCATGATGAGGCCCTATTTGAGATTTCAATAGCCAGTGCTTCATTTTCAAAGATGTTAAATTTGAAGAGCGTGAAATTTGTGTGGCTTCTTGTGCATAATCTTCACTTTAACTGTTTGCAATGTTGGAAAGTGCATTATCAATTGACACTTCAGTAACTGTTAAAAGCACCACGGGGAGCGGCATAAACATCGTTTTTGATGTTTAAAAAAACCCACTGACGCAATTTTGCACATCGCATTCCATAGACTCTTGTTAAACGTGGAACTCCGGCAATCTTTGTTACTAAGTACTGATGTCTAGGGACTGTCCCAAGTATCCTTTTCCTTCCTTAACCCTGCCCTTGACCCCAAACCAAGCTCCAGGCGGGGGCGTCATGGAATATGGCCCATGAAGGAAGTGAAAACAGTATACCGGTACAAATTGTCAGTGTTCGACAGCCTAAGTATGCTTTAAGTTCAGATTTAAATGTGCATGAATTAAGGACAATACCATGTGACTCTCACAAGGGCATATGTTGGTGGTTAGGGGCGGTCGTCCAGTTTCGTGAACAGGGTCGGGAAGCTTATACTCCCCTGTATTTAGTTACCCATGCGGATTGGCGGAGGAGATAACGTGCGGTAAGCAAACCGAATGTGATACTGCAGGCCAAAGAGGAGATGCGCATAGAAAGGCGTTCAGCGTCCCACTAGCTGGAACACTTCAGCATTTCGTTAAATCCACCGATTGGATGGACGTGTTGTAAGTGCCTTGGGAAAGCCTTTCATTCACATTTTCCTCAGTCCACCCGTATGTTAAATGGGTACCTGGTTATAGGCAATGGAAGATATTGTCAGAGTGCTAGTGATCAGCGCCTGTAAATGACTGCGGCACTGTCTGCCCCCCCCCCCCTTTCNCCCCCCCCCCCTTTCCCCTTCCAGGGAGTGGAGAAAGTCCTAGAGTGAACAGATCTGCTGTGGTAATAATAGTAAAGTGAAGTCGCGTGAGCGGGTATTAGCCTGGATACGAGACTTATAAAACGCTCAATTATTATTATCATTATTATGATTATTATTATTATTATTACAGTTCCATAACATGAATAGTATTAGTAAGTGTTACTGTATACATACTCTCCAGATGTCCACTTCGTTCATAAATCTGTTGTCCAGCTTCGCAAAGACTTCTCAGCCTACTGCCCCCAACGTGGCTCAACCATGGGCACAGTACAGAGCCGAGACGCGCTATAAAGTACTCAGGATCGCTCCCAACGCCACTCTGCATGAAAACATCCTCTTGGACAGGCAGGAAATGTGGATGAATGTCATTCGCAGCAAAATCGCAGAATTCCATGTACTAACATAGAGAGCGTAGGACTTCTACTTTAAAGGGACAGGGCTAGTTATTTGCTTGACGGTCTAATAAGTCTTCATTATTTTTTTAAACCTTAACTTGCGTATATTTTTCCTTTCGTCTGAGTTTCTGAGAAAACACGGCAGAAATGTCGGAATTTCCAGCCAGCGCGCACCACCATTACTCATGCTGCATGATGTCAGAAAGTGAAGTAGGCTAAGAAAGAGATGACTGATCTAGACAGTTGCGTATGCGTCTGCACCGATCGTCTGCTAGCTCTTCTCGCTTTGTGACGCATGCAGCATAATAAGTATGGTAGTGCACAGATGGTGAAAATCCCAACATTCCAGCAATGTTTTCTTAGAAATGGTCAGGCGGGAGGAAAATGTACATGGTTTTAAGTTTTCGGAAATATATGGATGTTCTAGGCTGTGAAGTATATAATTTACCCTCCTCTCTACATAAAGACTAGAAGAGCGAGTGGGTGGGTGGCTGACTGAGAGAGGGAAATATGGAAAGTGGAGACAAAATAGAACATATTTACATGTGTTAAGATTGAACAGAATCTCCAGTGAAAAAAAAATGTGATGGTTATAGTACAGTATTTAATTAGGATGATGGTGGTGGCGGTAATGCTGTTGCGGGTGGTGCAGTTATGCTGCTGGTGCTGGAGTAACAGTTATGCTGTAAGAGCAGATAGTAAAAATATCTTACACAGCAGTATTTATTTAGGATGATGGTGGTGGCGGTTATGCTGTTGCGGGTGGTGCAGTTATGCTGCTGGTGCTGGAGTAACAGTTATGCTGTAAAAGCAGATAGTAAAAATATCTTACACAGCAGTATTTATTTAGGATGATGGTGGTGATGGTCATGCTGTTGCAGGTGGTGCAGCTATGCTGCTGGTGCTGGATAACAGTGATGGTGTTCAAGCAGATAGTAAAAATATTTTACACAACAGTATTTAGCTTGGATGATGGTGGTGGTGGTCGTGATGTTATTGCTGATGGTACTGAAGTAATCATGATGATGTTCGAGTACACAGTGAAGATTTTACATAGCGGCATCCATTTAGGGTGGTGGTGATGGTGGTGGTAGTGGTGGTGCTGTTGCAGGTAGTGTAGTGATGCTGGAGTAACAGTGATGGTGTTCGAGCAGACAGTAAAGATATGTTACACTGGAACACTAGAAATGCTCATAGACTGAATACTAGACACACAGGGGTACTTGGCTATCATAAGTAAACATAAGACAGTTAGAAGACAGACTGACAGGCACACATAGAATATACAGTGAAACTTGGATTTATATCAAATCCAGCCTTTAGACCAACCAAAGAAACTGAGAACATGTTATCAGAAGTCACATGTTATCCAGAATGCTTTTAATAAGGAGCAATGCAGCTGAAATTGTAGAATGAGAATGTGCTAAGTAGAAAATTATGTTAGGTAAAAGCTGTATTGACTAGAGTTCTACTGTACTTTGTGAACAGATGGAGATGAGGAGGGGAAGAATGTGAAACATTATTTATATACAGTAAAACCCTGATAATACACTCACCTTACAAAGGAGTCAAAATTATGTCATGCTATCCATGGACTGTGTTAACCAATTTCTTGAACAACACAAGACTACTGATAAGACTTAAGTTGCTGACTACACAATCTAGGTGGCCAACTTCAACAGGTGACACATTATCAGGGTTTTACTACTACAGGCCTACTTTGGAACATTGCTATTATATTTGACGCCAGTTAATAGCAATCCAGATAATCCCAACTTCTTTTTAACTGCAACATTCTCCACATATCAACATGCTATGTATTTCCTTATAAATGTCATTTAATCTCTTTAATTGATACTTTTTCCACACTTCCTAAAAGGTGCAAATAAGCGGAATTTATTTGTATTTATATGAAATGAAAGGAAAAAAGAAAAAAAAAGATTACTTTTTCTACAATAATACAAATGAAATTCATTTATTGTTGTTTGTAATGCCTTTATAATAAACATTTTGCTCCGCAAATCTTACTGTTACAGTGCGCTGAATTTCCCTTTCATGCCTCATATTACTTATGTTTCTTTAAACATCATGACTGAAATTTGCAACAAAAAAAAGGGCAAGCAACTTTGTCTTGCAGTGGATGATAAAAACTTAAAAGAACATAAAACAACTGCTCACAGCATCTCCTCTCAGCAGGTGCCAGTTCATGTATACTCAGTACAGTATCACAATAGCCACTTCAGTATAATGAGCCACAGGCTATTATGCTGCTCTTGTTAACAGTGTAGTGCTAAAACTAAACATCTGACTGTGCAATCAGGCAAGGGAAAACCAGTACTCTCAGCTGTTATTCCAGGCAATTCTATGCTGCCAAAAGTCCACGGCTCCATGGGACTGAAGCCACAGCTAACACGGTCCTGTTCCACAGCCTGTCAAATAATCTGGACATTGCAGAAAAAAGTTGCAACTTCAGTCTTGTTATAAGAATCTCTGTAGCCCAAGTGACATCCCACAGTATATTCTAGTTCAGTGGCAGCCAAGCTCTGGCTCTCTAGGCAGAATCTCTCAGGTCTGTGATTACTTTCCTCTACATACTGCTAACAATTTGAGTAAACCACTTGTTTGCTATTATCTGAGCTTTGTTCAATAAAAATCATACACTAAAAGTCACACAAACATTGTCCACATACCAAGAATGGAATAAACATCACAAATCACTGAAAAAAAACAACAAAACAACAGGCTTAAGCAAAAATGCTGACATGTCAAAAAACAGTTTATGCATGTAAATCTTAAACACCAGACCAATGATGATAATATAAATACATAACAAGAACAAAAATGAAACTAAAAATCGCTAAATGCTGAATAAGAACTCAAATTATTGAGTCTTCATGCACCAAAGTCATAAAAAATGAAAGCACAAGTAAAAGCACTCTTGCAAAAACTAAAATCACAGTAAAAATGTGTGCTTCAAACTCAAGGAAATAAATAATATCAGAGTAAAACAACAAATCTGAACACATGGTTGTGTTTGCCATTTGTAAGTAAAAGTACATTTAGAACATCAACTGTACCAGACTGAAAAAGATGTTACCGACACATACAGCAAAACTCTGATAACACATCTCCAGATTAATAAACTGGTCACCTCGTTAAAACAGTTGATTGTTAAAGCCAAATCACTGGTCATGTTTTGTTTAAGATCAGGACTGATGTGGCCCAAGGTAAAGGTATAATTAACACCCTTTAGTATAGCTATGGCTCAATACAATCCCCTCATCAATAAACTCTCATAAGTCCCAACTGTCTTGTTAGCCTTAAACCACACAATGGATGATGCAAAATTCCTGATATCACCTATTCAAAAGCTTGATCTAAACAACGGTTGTGTTATCAGAGATCCACTGCAGTTCATGAATTATTGTCAGTTTTACTACAGCTGTAACATCTGACACAAATTGCTATTCCCTGTGCACATTTCTCTCGCTCAGCAAAAGAGAAAATAATGTAAATCCATATGTAAAATTTGCATTGATGTCCTATTAAACACATGGCAGTGCAAAATATAAAAAAAAGTAACTTTTGACAAGTAGGAGGTAAAATCCAGCATTATGATGTAAATGCATGATATACATGACTGGCTCTTGATAAAAAAAATACTGTTATTATCTCAGATCTTGTTATTCGGTAGAATATCACCAAAGTCATGAGATCAAATTAGGCATGTGCAACCTGGGCCAGATCTTGGCCAGACAAATACTCCTCTACAACACAGCAGCTCACACAAACCTTTTATCAAATTTGTGTGAGAGCTGGCAGAGGGAAAAAATATTAAATTTGAATACAGCCATCTTACAAATTTTGCATGAATCCGCTGTCAAACCAGACAGACAACACCATAACATGATGACCAGAAGGCATACACTGATTACTATCTAGTTAAAGGACCCTCAAAAGTAAAACACATTTATTCATTCTCAAAGCCTTTGCTGCAGCTCCAAACTGACCGATGGGCTGGACATTGCACATGCCTAAACTGAATAGTGCCACAACCATCCTTTGTCTGGAAATAAGCTCTCATTAGATCTATCCTAACCTTCCATCTTCCTGAATACTAATGACTCTTCGAAAACCCATGGCTTGCTTAATGTAAGCAAGACCAGTGTCTTTCCTCAGATCATCATTTCGTTATGTCATCTCTTCTCTAGGCAAATGTATCTAGCACATAGCAATTACTATTAATAAATCCCACTAAAATCCAATGGTTCATCAAAAAGTAACACTACAACAGGACCTCAATAAAAGGTAGCCTGTGAGTGCATATATATTTACATATGGTGAATTGCCAAAACATGGCTCAAATCAGGGTGACCTATTCATTTATGTAAAAAAATAATAAAAAGGAAAGCTGAATAGTCAAGTGTGTGCATTAATATTAGGAGAAATGAATAAAGATAACACAAGAAGTTTCACTGAGTTGTGTTCACTCAATAAAGGCATACTGCCCAAAAACTTTGTCAGGTGATTACTTTCCCGGGCCTCATGAAAGGGACACTTTTGGTGTTGATGTAAATGATTGCCGTGTACTTTGTTGTACTGTTAGAATGAATGGAAAGATGTTCATAAACTTTTTGTACAAGAAAAGAGTTCTGTTTCAAAGCAAATTCATCTATCATAACTGCACATTTCTATGATTTACAGCTCAATAATTTGAGTCATAACGGGCATGAATCGTCATGTCAATAGTAAGCCCTTTCTTTGTTGGTGTATTCTCACGATAATTTAAAAATTGTAGTCGGTTTCTTCGTTTCATATAACAGTTTCATTCCCTCGCTACACAAATTCCACATTTTGAATGCCACTAAGCATAGATATCCAGTGAAAGACTCTTTCATTTCTGGAGAACTCATTAGGTGTCAACTTTTCAGGTCCGCTGCAAACGAACTCAACACTGTAACGCGCATTAATTGACACCATGACATATGCAAAATCTATAAGATATATGCCATTTATTCTGAGAAACCTTGCATAATACAAAAACTTCAGTATTCTAATGTGAATTTAGCATTTCAAATCCATCTGTACCTGTTAATTTTCATTTTTTTCAAAGAATAATGGTGTCAGAATTCATGCGCGTTACAATCTCATTTTATGAATTAATGACCAATTTTCACGCATAGAAGTAACTTAACTTTGGCAGCTTTGTAAGAGCTGGAAAGTTAGGATGTTTATCTACAATATTACACTAGAAAATGTTTGCTGGATGAATTTTATTTTTTGGGTACCTTTTTCCACATCTGAACCATCACCGTTTGGCAATTCACCATATTTATTTATTACATATCCCCACCTGAACATAATACTGTCTTAAGTCCTAATAAGACTTCAAGGACTTACAACAGTATTATTTCTGGGTGGGGATGTATTCCTCATACACTGAGTTTTCATTTCTTCATCTTTGTGAAACAAACATGATACAATGTATCCATACCCTAGAGAGGTTGGTAACTGTGAGTGCACTGTACTGTTTGTTACAAAAAAGTTCTGCTATCAGTTTGCATGAGTAAATTAAGAGAAAAAAAAATCTCTCTTCATCCTTCTGCTCAATCCTCTGCACTAAAATGTCTATAAAACCCTTCTTCCAAAACACATACGGCATCCTCTCATATCTTGACTCTTTTCTCTCCTCACCGCATGAATATCAAGCAGGATTATCAGCTAATCAGCAAATGTGTGCCAGCAGGATGACAGTATTTTCTCCAGGTCACATGAGTTGAGAGAAACATTCCCCTTTTATCATAAATTTGAAAGGGGATTTGTAAATGTTTAAAGCAATCTTTGATGTTTTTGGGGTTTTTTTTGAAATAATGCAAACTCTCACAAACATTCAATATATATGAGGAAGATTTTGAAATTAAGGGATGAATAATGCAGTTGTGCAGTCTGGGAAAATCACTGGATGATAATGTGTTTTGGAGAGATTGGTGTTTTCTGCGAGGCTTAGAGCATGGTGTAACTGACACATAATTTATAATGGCACAGGAATACCAAATACATCACCATGGTTTATCAGAAGGTCATTATATTTGAGTACCAACACTCCCGCAGGCATCCATTTAAACTCCAAATCTTTTTCTGTCTTTCAGCACACAAATAACCCTAAACAATGGTTCCATTTCATTCACTCTGGCTAAAGGTAATGAACACTTAGGCCTTGTTACAAAGTATAATTCACACTTACGTCAAGCCATGGGCTTTTCTGAGGTTCTACTGTAACACCAATCACAAACATACAGACAAGTGTAACTTGTGCACTGTTCCATAAAACTAGATGCATGCAAGCAATAGGAAGCTTCACCAAAATCTAAAGCATGTTGCTCATAACAACCTTCAGGGATGACACTTATGTTTCATAAAATTCTCATAACTCTCTGCAGTTTTACATACTGTAGCTTATATGAGTTACAATTGACAAAATGCAAAAAAAAATAGACTAACACGTGTACTTCACCTAGAAAAGACAACCCTTTATATGAAGCTAATGCTATTCTGAAATATTATGCAGGGCTCATTATTATAGTTTGCTTTCATCCGGATCTATAGATATTCCAAAATATGCTTTATATGAAACAAGTTCTTTTAAATTTCGCAACAAGCATGTTCAAGTGTTATGTAGAAAGGATATGTTCAAGTTGAGCAACTCTCTGATTATAGTAAATTCTCTGAAAAATACCTTCAGTGAACAATTTAGTATTTCTGGTTGAAGCCTTGTTATTTGTTTTTCTGTTATCATTTTAAATATGTAAGGCACTCTTGTTTACTGAATTGCAACACTGATTACTGGCCAAGAGCAGAATGAGCTAATATTATGTCACATTACACACTCTGGTTTTGGTAAAGTGTCATAGAGAAATGCACACACAATAAATACATAATATAATGTACATGAACACCAATGTAGGAACAATACTTGTAACATGAACTCATTGATTGCTGGTGGGTCACAATACAAAAATAGATGTAGCCATTTGTTTCTCAGTATAGTTGGGCATTTTCATCTGATTAGACCAGACATACTGTACTCCTGTCTCACTGCTTCAAAGTTTCATTCAGCTGATTTTTCTTCATGTTTGTTTGCCTTTTCTGCAGCCTAGTGATGGAAGGAGGGAAAATACCTTGTTATATGGAGAACACTAGCAAATTATGAAACAACAGGTACCCACATTTTCTTATACAGTATATTTTATTGTGTTTAATATAAACTGTGATGAATTTTAATCTGAAAAAAAAACAACAACATGCCTCCTATGAAGCATTTCTAAATCTCTTACCTTCCCATTTTTTTTTGGTTTACTATAGTCTCTCTCTGTTTCTCTCTCACTTGCTACTATCAGCCCCCATGCAAGCAGTCTATATCCCTGACCTACCTAACTCGACTTGTTGTCCATTTTCCAGTTTAACCAATCACAGTGTGGCCCTTCACAATGCATGATTTTGGCTGCTGTGTTATGTACCATACAGAGGCAGGCAAAACCTTATTTCTTATCATGGATGATCTAAATTATGCTCAACATGAATGCACTTTTCAGGGTGTGCCACAAATTTAGTATTTACCAGATATATATCACTGCTGGGTGGACACAGTTATTTTGTACTGACACAATTAGTTACAAGGGAAAGGAAAAATGGGGAGGGGGATAGGCATTTCAATAAATTTTATTATTGTGTTAAAGAAACCATGTGAAGGGGTGCTAATTTATGATTTATTGGCATAATTGGATGTCATAGAAAAGAAAATGTGTATTCTGTAAAATAGTATAAAGGAATGAGGTCATTGAATGAATTTAAATAACAAGAGGTGTCTAAACTAGATGCATAACACTACAGCATTGTTTGCCTCTTCTTCATGACTCCTATCTGCAAGGGAGACTTGCATATACACCATATACACTACAAAATCATTCACAATAATGCTTCTCATGGTCTTCAGGAACTGTCACTGGAAGTCTGAAACTGTTAAATCTGAAAGAGCACAGTCATTGTTTTAGACTCTGACTGGCAATATTGGACAGCTGAATATTAGAAACATATCAGTTGAAAGACCTTTGGGTGAATTCCTTTCTTAAATTTTATATAGTGAATTTACAATGAATATACTCAAACCCTACTAATTAACAAAAACATTTTATGGAAAAAGACCTTTTCACCTTCTGATCATATTCCTTTATGGCATCTTTGCATCTAGGAAATTTAATAATTTCCATCTTTCTATCTGAAGCATTCTCTTGTAGCTTTCAAAGTTACCAAGACGGCCAATCATATACTCTTCTAATTATATGATAAAATACACAGTAATAGCTGGCAATGCTTTGTGTCTTGTGTGAAACTGATTTCTCAAAATATATTATGATCTTTCTTCATACAACAGCAGAACTGTGTTTTTTTTCTACTCAATACTTTTCTGACCATCTATTACACAACAATTTTACTATGTGTGCACCCATGACCTACCGCTCGTCTTGCTGATAGTCTCTGACCTCTGGACATCTGCAAAAATAAAGTATTTATATGTGACATTCTTACTCAGCAGTCAAATGAAATATATTCTGCACCTGCACCATGTGGAAGATGCTAAATTAGGTGTTTAGATCTCTACAGGCATAGTATTCCATTCCTTAAACAGGTTATTCTTTGTTGCCTGGCTTTGTTTACTGTGCCCTATTCTTCATGTATTATATTATTATTATTATAATGCAGGCTGTGTTCTTTTTTACCATTCCCTCTCTCTTGCTTTCCACAGCTTGCATTATTTTTGTCAGTCAATTAAATGTGTAACAATGTGTCTATGATTCACTAAGTGCCCCAATCAAGTTATAACTTGATCGCAGGTCTTAATGAACTAAATACATATGCCAAAAGAAAAGAAAACTTGAAAAGTCCAGGTTAAAAAAACTGAATGTGCAGTTACAAATCTAAAGAAAAACACTACGACTATGCACTACATTTACTGTATATGTATAGTGCCAGATTTACATTCAACTAGCAAACTCACAACAACAATGATAAAAACTCTTACCAATCAGGGTCTTCCATCACACTTTAGCTTTTGATCAATCATGACCTTTTTCCACATCCAACTTCTTCTAACACCAGCAAATGTGCAACTACATTTGGCACCTATCAATGTGAATGAAACTTAATATTCTTATTTCAATTCTGACAAGTAGACCAGACATTTATATATATGTGAACCTACATGAGCTGTGACCTCTTTGGTTTTATTTTTGCTGCCTTTTGGTCGTCCTCTGCCCTTTTTTGTCTTTGGTTCACCATTCTGTAATACACAAGAAGATCATCCATGATCAGCTAGAAGAAACGACAGATACAAATTTCATGTAATGTATTTTTTTATTGTGTCACACTCTAGAATGGAAGGTAAATTCTTTGCATATTAGAGAAATAATTCTAGCTTTCTCTAGTACATAGTTCCACAATGACCAATATATTCTCATCTTTTCACTTTCAGTTATCAATACTGTCAACATTTTAGTGTTACAGTTGCAAAGTGACAAACTACCATGAAAAAGATGAAAGAACTTTTTGCAGCTGACTGATAATGTGGAAAACAGCTGCCATCTTGCAATGTTCTGGCATCTTCTCACAGAACTGTCATAGAACACAGTGTGTTTTGGTTTCTTCTTTATGCTTTCAAAAACTTAGGCCTACTTAAGACCTACAATGTTCAACTTCAGTAGCTTGTAATAGAAAGTAATTAAATTAAGAAAGCTAAATTAAGAAGTACAAACCTCAGCCATATTTTTCCCTGCAGTATTCCCTCTCTTCTCTCCTGTCTGTGTTTGTGACTTTTCATCAGTCATTATCTTTGCCACTTTTTATAAGTGCTTCTGCTCAGCGACTTTCAAAGAAGTCTGTCCTGAAAATACTACTAATAATTACTTTTTCAAAACCTAAAAATAATAAAAAATGATTTCCATTTGTTATATTTATTTATTACAGTGAAGCTGTACTGCCATAGTGACCTGCATTATTCCTCACATGGCATTATGACAAATAGTGGCTGAGAGTGGCAGGACAAGAGGATCTTATGTCCAAAGGCAAAGTAAAATTTGACACTCCCTTTCCATCTTCTGACCATTCCTTCCCTCTTTTATTCTGTTTTTCTTTGCCCTTGAAATCTCTACCTGGAACCCCAACAATCTGCTATGAAGTGCACTCACTCTAAATATTTATTTCTGACACTGCTTTGATCTTTGAGCATCCACTCATAATATACATTATGAGTCCATCATTATCGCCCATCGAAATGATCTTACTTTATCTTTAGCTATCAGCAAATCTATTCAGACTTGGGATGAAACACCTTCAAAAATCCTTCTGGCAGCACTAGACCAGTTAAGACCAGCTTAGCAGAACTATCTCGTTTTATAATCCTGACCATTTATGCTCATGCCAAATGACATCATTCACCATCATACTTACAGTCACATCCTCAACATCTTGTGATGACAAATGATTTCACTTAGCAAGAGTATAAATGAATGGTCAGGATAATAAAATAGATAGGTGTTTGCTAAGCTGGGCCTGTATATTTTGAGGTACGTTTACTCTAGATGAGTAGATGTAAACAAAAGGCAACAGATCTATTCCAGGATTCTTGCGCCTTGTGCTTGGCTTAGGCTTAGGGACAAGGTTCAGAAAGAGAGTACACTTGTGAATTCCTATAAAATCATAAATAATGTCTAAAGAGTGTCCTAAGTATACTAAGTCAAAGTTTTCTAAGGGTATTTATTTAAAAAACATTACTTTTCTCCATGACAGGACATCAGCATTGGGGCTGTGTCTAGGGATAAGACTGCTTTTGCATCAATAAATTTCATCTGATCACAGATTTGCCCCCAACTCTGTCCTTTTCCTAGATTATTTCCAGCCTTACCAGCGGCATACACCAATCCTTAGCACCACCCAATGATTGCCCAATAGTAGGACCGGGCAGCTCGACTCAAAAAAAGAATTGATCCTGAAGCTCGAATTTTAGTTTCGATCTTGGCTCTATTATTTAAATGTTAATCACTCCACATGTTCGTTGCAAGATTAGTGCGGGCTGAGAGTGAGAGTCGCAGCTTCTACGAATGCAAATTAAGGGAGGTTGTTTGTTAGATAGGAGGGTTGGGAAGAAGAAGAGTTATTAGCAGTGGAAATAGGGACATGCTGAGAGGAGGGATAAGGTGAGAGGGCACATGCCGAAGTTTGGCATGGTACCGTCGATGCTAATTGGTTGAAAAAGGCTCTGATTTATATCCGTCTCTCTGTGTGCTTGTGTGAGTGTCATTGTGTGAGTATTCATGGAGCCACATGAAATTCAGTTACAGAAGAACTGAGAGAGCTACCCGTTTCTAGTGTTTTCGCAGAGAATTTATTATAAATTTGCCTAGTGCTGTCAAATTACACTGTATTATAGTATAGTAATAGTTTTCATACGATTTTATAACATAATTGTATTGTTTTTCATGTTCTTCATAATAAAATGGGAATGATAAGTGAAAGGAAGAAGGAAAAAAACAGCTTCAAATGAAACAGCCTTCCAAGACCAACAAGAAAACAATGTCTGCCCCAAGTAGGGTGATTTATGTTGACACTGCTATAAACAGATCACCGTGCGAATCAGCATCACCGATCTTTAATTGATCCTATAGCTGCATTACCATCCTTTTCCTCATGAACCGAAGAAGCTCGAATTCAAAAGCTCGAGCTTTAGTCAATCTTATGGCTACATTACCAGCCTTTACCGTGGACTCTCTTTCCTTCATGAACTGAAAAAGCTTGAGTTCAAAAGATTGAGCTTTAGTCAATCCTTATGATCCTTGCCGCAAAAAAATCGAGCCAAGTCGACTTTTCAAAATGAGGGATCGGCCCACCACAACCCAACAGTCAATAGACTAAAGTTGTCTGCACACAATCGGTATGCATACATGGACAAGTTTTTTATTAATAACCCACATTACATATTTTGTGTGGCTATTCTAGAATGAAAACATTTTCGCTATCTCTAATGACAGCACCGATGATACAATTCATTTAGTCTAGTTGTAGACAAGTCATGGAATCGGTGCTGTCCTTAGCCTTAGAGAAGTCCAACGTTTTGCGGCCAATCAAAGCATCTATTTTTTTCCTCCGCTTTCAAGATACAGATTCTGGAAGATCCGTCAATGCTTGAGGTTGGGTGCGCAACACTATCGTAGACGTCGTAGTCATACTAGTCAAGTCTAGAGAGTAGAAATCTAGTCTAGGCTGCCCCTGGGCCTATGCCGCCTCCTATGGACGACTAGTAAGGGCCTAGACTAGGCGTATAGTTAACGGTGCTAGTCTAACCCTGCCCGAACCATAACCAGCTGTTAACCACCACCAGATGGAAGAAACCGTGATATTGTCCAAAAAAAAATACTCACCACTCGTTTTCTTTGTTTTTTTTGCTCGCAAATGCAAAATCACATTTAGTCTAGTCTAAGTTTGATTACCGGTCCCAGTTCTCACACTCAGGGAAGGGGTTAGAGGGCGTGGTTAGATCGGAAGTGGGAGTTGACACTGGCACGGTGTTGCCTCAAGATCTGCTACCAATCACATCATAAGTACAGCGAAAGAACACGTAATATTTTGATGATCCGAAATCGGCCATTTTCTTAAACCCCAATCATGAACTCTCAGTCACCCTGTTATCTCCACCTTCAGCATTCTAGGATGTTTTCTACAGTTCAGAATTTCATTTGTTTTCCCTAAGACAAACAATAATTTACCCTTCTCTCTCATTCCAGCCATGGACATCATCGTGGCTTTCGAAGGCCACGGATTGGTTTTAAATAGTAAATACCATGCAGTTCAGAGAGCTTGCATTAACCCGTCCTCCCCACCCCAGCTCTGTGTATGCACTTATTCTCGCACGGGGTTGCAATAGGAATAGACAGACGGGCAAATCTTTCTTCAAAAGGGCTTCACATTATGTCGACAATATAAAGCATATTATCTTCTCTCTCATTAGCAAAATAAAAAAAAAAAGTTTCCATTTTGAAAATTTTAGTCTTCCCCGCTCGATCGCAAGGTTGGGGTAAAGGGAGTAGGCCTACCGTGGGCGGACCACAGCAAAAAGGAGGGTTTAATTTTATGAATCCTTGCTATGTTTAGACTGTGTTAATTAAAGGAAGACACGCACATCAAAAGTAATTACTTTTTCTCTCTGAAAATTATTTATGGTGCTCTCCGAGTCAATTTTGCGAAAAAAAAAGCAGCATTCTGTTACCGTACTCGTCTGTAATATGACGCAATTAGAAAAGCTAGAGTTACCGGCTTTGGTCCTTGCGTCCAACATTCCCTTCCCTCATCAGCAGCGGCTTGTGACAAAAGCGATGACATCACTTAAGTTCCATCAGCGACAGACACCTTTATCTGACAAGTGGTTTTTTTTTTTTTTATGCAGCTTTAAAGTAAGATTCTGGTTATCCAAATTCATACGTAAAGTTTGATAGTGTAAGCCAGATAAAGTATTTTGCATTTTTATTGCCTCAGCATGATTTTATTTGACATATCTACTGTTCACAGAGAAGTTAAAACATTCATACTAACATGCTATCTCCCGTCTGTAGAGCACTGGCTAGACAGTTTGGTCATGTGGCTAGAACGTATCTGACGTAAGCTTATGGTCGCCATACGCGCAGTGATGTAGCAATTCGGACTTTGGATAATGTAACCCTGTGGGTTTCTGGGGCCGGCAGAGGCGTTATATCATTATGACGGACGCTTGAAAGACTGTTTTATTGGAATTAAAGGGTTTCGTATGATTTAATATGGTCTGTAGGACGATGCAACTTAGAATACGTTAGAATACTGTGAGCTGCGAGGGCGGAGGCATGGTAGTTTCACCACTTGTGAAAATTCAGATGATATGGTATGTAAGAATATGGGCTACGTGCTATTTCATTATAATCGCATCACCGGAATGAAGAAACTCTTAATGACGTCATAAGCTAAACTCATGCCAAATAGTCATGTTATCTCTTTTATGAGCACCAAATATTATATTTCATTTGACACACGTATGTCTAACATTTGTCGAGTATGGCTCACTCTGCAACATGAACTTTTTATATATATACAGTATGTAGTATATGACCATAAGATAATCATTTATAATATTCAGAAAATGATTGTACTCTTTTTCCTTCTTCTTTCACCAAACTTCCTCTTTTCCTAAACCTGGCATTAAAACAAACTTCGCAGCCGACTTCTTTTCTTTTCTCGGAATGAAACGGAAATCCGGGTTCGTTAAGGCTTGTGTATAGCGGTGGCAAGAACGTTGAGAGACAGATCCAATCTAGAGTCTAGATCTAGACTACATTTGGCGAGTCACAATTTACAAGCTGTGATACAATTTGAAGCAAACGGAGGTAAGGGAGTTGGCAGTATCCAAGGACTGTTCTTCTTAGACTTAGTAGTCTAGAGTGACTGTACCAGTCATCGGCGTAGACCAGTCATCGGCGTACTATGGTCACTATGGAGTTTTGGCCTCTGAACAGCAAAACTTCGCGAAACTTTCGCTCAGCTGTGAGAAAACTCAATCCGTCCGCTATAGACTATTTGTGTGATGACGTCGCGTGCTCGTAGCAGACGGTGACTTTTGTTTGTTTGCAGACGATATATTCTAGCGACAGCTAGGACGTTGCCGATCATTGCGTTCGAGGAAAATTGAAAATATCTTTAAAACTACCGAATATTTGCCGGGATGTTTCGTACAAAGGGTAGAAAAATATGTCATCTGTGGTAAATACCGAAACTTTAGCTTGAATATTAAATTATTGCATTGAAAAAAAATGTTTTTCTACCCTTACCTTCCCACCGGACCCATGTTCGGCGGTCGGAGAGTGTCCGTCTCATGTGACACTTTCTTTGTGAGCACCGTATTTACCATTACAAAATATCCCAAGGGAGCCGTCCTTGCTTTTTATCGGAAATATAGTCTATTGCATGACGTAAATAAGCTAATTCCTATGTAAATTTGAGCAAAGGGGTTTTTAGAAACGCTCAATATATTTCCCCCAATCCATGGCATTTGCTGCTTTTTAATAAAACATATTTTTGTTTGCATTATTTGCGTGATCAGTAAGGGTTTGTGGAGTTGAAATCATTAACAAAGTTCATAAAATATAAATTCATGTAATATGATCTATTTTATGTCCGTATGATTATAAAGTCTGCCCCTTCAACTTTATTTTATTATATTTATTTTTTAATAAAGTTCAAAGGATATCGTGTTGACATTGGTGATTGAAGTTAATATTTCTTTGTGAACTGGCTACATCTCCTCAACTGTTATGCAAACTCAACAACTGCTGCCGTCCTTATTGTCGTAAATGAGGAGAAGGGAAGGTTTGGTGTTTGTTGTCTGTTGATGTTATGTTGATGTAGATGAAGAGGGGCGGGAAGGCAAGCTTGGCTATGGGCTTTAGCCTAACTCGAACCTCAACGGGTCAGTCGTTGGTATGAACAGACGTCAGGAACGCAGCTGTGTAGAGTGGACGACATCAAAGTTTAATCACATGTAGTGCAGATAGAACATTTTAATTTCAGTCACAGCTTCCAGACTACCAGCTAGCCTGATGGGGGAGAATGCATGAAGAGCCTCGCAGGAGCCAGACGTAAGCTCGACTGCGTTGAGGCATAGACTCCGACTAAAGCCAGACTTATACTGAAAACCAGACTAACTCAACGGGAAATATAACATGGTTAAGCGGACATATTGGAGAGCTACTACTTTTGATGCACGACTTTGGCACTGATATGGAAAAAATGGACAATGAGTGAAAGGTTAATGGACGCTGGCAGGGTAGCTGTGCAAGTTACATCAACATGTCATACATCAAATTGTAGAGTATAGCAAGATAAAGAAGTTGTACAGATCATCCCAAGTCATTAGAAAACTCATAACCAGAAAACATGATCTAAAGGTGCTGCGAGGCAGCTTACCTACTTCTGTTGCGCAACATTAAGTGCCAACAACTCCGTGAAGAAATAACTGTATGTCATAAATAATAGTGCAAATAATTTGTCTCATACAGATGCTTAAGTGACATAGTCTAAGTTTGATGGATGTAGCTTTAGTGGTTACTGAGAAAATTACAGTTGAGTGCTGGCATGAAAGCACAAATTTACTACATTATGCACCACCAGCACAAGTTCATATACCCACCACCCTTTGCTGTCCCTAGACCATCCCTTTCTTGCACACAACAATTGAACAGATCAACATGGACATTTATTCTCAGTTGTTTTATGTTCATGAATGATTTTTTTTTGTGTGTTTTTTTAATTGTTTTTGACAAGGCAAAAGATGCAGCAAGTTGTAAATAATCAGGGTTGAAAATTATAATGAACGGTCCCTGGTATATTTGTTCCTTGACCGCCCGGAAATTTCTTCCGTTCTCATCATAATGGCGGCGCAGTGCGCACCGTCTTTCGATTGGTAGTACTTACCTGAGCATAACTTTGCAAATAATGAACACAATCAAGCAAAAACTGGCAAGTGTGCCTAATTTTTATTGCATTTTATGATGTTTAAACTAGTAATTGGGCGCAAGTCCTGGATTTTGTTTCAGAGCATACGCCGATGACTGGTAGCGTTTGGCCCCAAAATGACCCAGATCGCACTGCTATTCAAAAACGATATTTTAAATAATGTCCGTGTAGAAAGAATGCCAGTAACCTCACAGTTTTAGGAGTAAGGATTTATACTGTTATAATAAAATCTAGGGTAAAGATATTCATGTCTTACTCTGTTTGCTGGAGATAAAAAAGAGATGTTAAAATACGCCGATGACTGGTACAGTCACTCTAGACTAGTGCTTGATTTCGAACTAGTCTAGGTCTAGATTAGACCTCCTGATTCTTATTTCACTTATTGAGGATCGCTCCCCAGTGTTCGTGCGTTCTTTTTCCTAACCCAAAGTTAAAGCAAGTACAGGGCGGGAGAGTGCCTTGGATATTGCCAAATACTTATATTTTCATTAGTTGTTCATTTATGTTTAGTCTAATTGAGCCGACAAACTAGGCCTATGGACTAGAAGACTAGTCTAGCCTATGACAACTCAAACTATCCGGCTCTATCCTGGAGGCACATAATTTTGATGTGCCAGTAGTCCAGTACGGATTCGAATAATACCGCAGTTCACCCAGAATTATGCCTTACTAGACCAGACTAGTTACTTGGATACATTTTTTTTTGGTCTTCCTTTCACTTTCAATTTCAAAATTGCTGAATGTAAGCCAAGTCTGAGAGAAAGTTCCGTGGAAGCTGATGTTGAGGTCAGTAGGAAAATAGAAAAATTTGTTGCATTTCATTTTTATACCCATGAGACAAAAGTAGACTAGTACTCCTTGCTGTGGTTTTCTAATCTTTTGCAAATAAAGTTTACACTGTAGTAATCATAGTTTGCAGCCATTAATCAGTTTGGTAGGTAAAAATTTGCTCTGTAATGGTAATAGATTTTTTCAAATTCGTTCTTTGGGCGGCAACTTTGGCCTATTTCACAATCATTCTGTGGTCCACTGCTCATGTAATAGGTCATGCTGTGATACCTCATGAATGGTATAAGAATGGCTAACCAACATTTCTGTTTTGAGTATTCTTATTACTGTAGTTGACTGTCTGATCTCTCAGCGGGCATAAAGCTTGATGTAAACAGGAATTTCACGGGAATTTGCACCAATATCAAGTTATTTATGATAAGTACTGTCCATTGTGACAAGCCAACAGTAACCACTTGCTGATTTAATCAACCCAGGAAATGACCCCTCAGCTGTCAAAGGACATATAACAAGAGACAATACATGCACATAACAAGTTTAATTCTGAAGAACTATCTTTGTGTTATGTAATCACTGCTAATGACATATTCTGGACAAGATTGTAAAGAATCTGCAGAAAGTTAAGAGACTTATTATGGAAAGTGAGTAGCATATATTTCTTATACTTTAATTTTATGCCATTTGATTGTACCAAAAGAATTCTCAGAAACAATCAGAATAAATCAAGAATGAAGAAGAAAGCACCTGCTCCCACTTGGCAGTCAGATTTATTTGGTCACACCGATGTATGCATGGTGATTCTTTTGGGTAAATTACATTTCCAGAAAATGGTTTGCAGTAGGAGATTAACTGGATGTCTATAAACATTTGCAAAATAGCTGCTGGTCCAGTGACATATTTATTATGCTGGCACTAGTTTTCGGCAATCTATGGCTAAAAAAAAAATGTGTTTTCTTATCTTGTCATCCACGAAAATTCACAAAACAAAATCTTACAGACCCATCATAACCTGGCTTGTGAATACAGCTGCTATGATTTAAGTGACTCTACTTTCTTGTGAGGCCTATGAAAAGACAAAATGAAGCAGGATGGACAAAACTAGATTGCTGGCAAAATCCAGTTTCATATCCATACAATTTCATTCATCATTACTATACAGAACATACATTGTGAGTGGTATATTGTTTTCATGCAGTATTGTACCCCTTGTATGAAATCAGAATCATCTTCAGATAGGGACAGGAGCGTTTTCAATTATCAACAAGAACCTTTTGTGTTACTGAAAGTCAGGAACTGTTGACGATTTTATAAGAAAATTGCTTGGAAATGGGCAAACCAATCTCATGCATATAAGCTTAGTGTTGATCACCTTTGCTTTATAACATTTTAGAAGGAAAATAACTAAAAACGTTCATAGAACTTTACATTTCTCTTCAACACTGGAACAAGACAAAGTATTTTCACTGACGGTATCTGAGCAGCCCAGAATTATACAGATTGAAATAATATCATGAAAATGAGCAATATGCACCTTCAGCAAGTGTTGTGATATCATTGTATCAAGGCCATTATCCAGCTCATGCCTCCTAAAAGCTTTACACTTGTATTAATTCAAAGATGACAGTTGTTTCTATGATAATAAGACAAATTACAATACTGCGCAACCAAGTCTCTTCTATACTCATTCAGTTACTTACTGCAATCACCACAGGCCACCCTAATAAGACTACAGGCATGCGCATTGCTTTTTCATGAGTCAAATCTTGTGCCCTTTCCTTGACCGGCTATGACTGCATCCCCTTTTTGTTTTTCTCACTCGCTTTCTCTCGGTGACGTCACAAGGCCACAGCTATGCCTTGCATGTGTTGTTTACCTTTGCCTCAGAGTCGAAGACACTAAAAGGGGCATCACACCTTAGGATGGAACCGACAGTTTAACCAAAACACAACAACTTAGACTAGAGCAAAACCAATAATGTATATGAAAAACTGATAAAAAACCGAAGCCTAAGTCCAATCATAAGGGCGAACCAAGAAGCTCACTTGACTTTTTGGCAGCCAGTTGGCCCGATTTTCAGCGACACCCTGACGCCTTTGAGGTGCGGCGCTTCAGGATTTAAAACTAAATGTACATTATAGGTCAGATCTAAAAAAATAACATTTTATAAATCAGTGCATCTAAAAAAGCACAACGTGCATACATCATGTTTAAGTGCAAAATTAAAAAAATAAGAATAATTTAATGATCATTACATCATTAGTTTAATTTATTGACGACAAGAGGAGGCGCATGCCCTAAATATCGTCAAGATCTTCCTGAGATTCTGCCATGACTGTTTTACAACAGCTCAATCTACATAATTATTGTTTTTTTATTATTATGCAAATAGTACTTTGTCTTGTGCCTTGCAGACTAAATACGTGTGGTGAGGATGACACTTGACAGGTGCAACTGTCACGTAGCGGTTTTGTGTGGTAGTTAGAATGCAAGGTAAACCCACCTAGTTTGGAGTGAAGGTGTGTAGCAGCCTTAAGATTTGTGTGTCATTCGTTGTGTGTGTGTCCTATAAAAGAAATAGATTTGGATCTATGCCTGGATGACAAGCGACAGTTCAATAATGCCACTCCTTATGCAAAACTTCTCTCTTCTCCCCCCCTACCCACAAACCCCCTCATATCCTCTCCCCAAACTTTTGTCTAGTTTAGAAGTAGACGTCTTGTTGAAGATCAGCAGTACCGGTAATTTGAAAAGTATAGTATCTATCTTTTCCTTTGATTAGCACTGAATTTGACAAATTGTACTTTTGGATGCTAACAAAAGGATTTCATAGCCCGTCTACTACTCCAAGACATGTTTAGTCACTTTCCATTAGACATTGAATGTTAGTCTCATTTTTTTAACACTCATCCTCGCTCATTTGATACGCCATTTTTTTTTTAGAGACAAGTAGAAACTTCGGGCGAATTGCCACATGATCTCTGTCCATTCATCTCTCAATCACATGACATGATTCTGAGAACCAACAAGCAGCTTAATCACTGAAAAAATGCCATTCAAACAACACAATCATTGGTACAGTAACACAGTACGGGTGCGAAAGGAAAGCAACGGTGAGGCAGACAGTGTGACGTCTACCCCTTGGTCTTTAACCAGGGTTATTATAGTGTTTTACGCATTGAGATGTAATGTCACTGCTGTGAAATTGTGGGGGATAGATTTAGCTTTCCTCTGATGTTAAATTTATGCAGATAATAAGGTCGAGCTGCCATTGAGTAATTGGTGTGTAATGTTGGGTAAATTGGTTCACCTATCAAGTTCGCCAGTCTAGCCTATACACTAGCTACTCCCTCTATTCATAGACTAATCATATCAATAGGGATTCCACTGATATGGTTTTTTATTGTTCAAACATTTAAACAACAGTTCTGGGTCGAAATCGTCATCTTCTTCGGACAAAAACTATATTGCTGCCACCTTCTGCCTGAAAGGCTGTGACTAGCCTGTGGCCTCCTGACGTCACTCCTAAGGGCAGGCACTATCAAATCTCAGACGCTGAGCTAGATTACGCTACTATCTGAGTCATTTAAGCTGGGTTGACTTTAAAGTAAGATGCCGTCTCACTGAGCAGCATTCTTTGCTTAAGAACACGAACAGTTAGCCTGATACACTTATGAAAGCTTTAATACAATTATTTACAATGTTTTATCAGTCATTTTTGGTCTTAGCCACAAATGAACACAACTTTCTGAAGCACAGTATCCATTTAAACTTTAATTTGGAAAAAAAGAAAAAAGACCTAGGTGGGGGACATCTGCAGTCATGACAGCCATTTTTGAATTGATACATTGAACTGTACAGTATTAAATTATGGTTTGCAACATATGCCAATTATCAGTTATAAGACTGTGAAGAACCTGATATTATTATATTATTTGCAGGTTGCTTGAACAGAGTTCCGCTTCAGTGAATAATGAATACATTGATAAGTAGCAGTATGGGGTATGGTCTTTCCATACCTCAGCTTATAGTTCATGCTGCAGTTTAAGTGATAAAGGTCTATAGAAGGAGGGACAGAGGGGGGTAGGAATATTTGTATTTGTCATAAAGAAAACATTTCAAGTTCTGGAATGTGGACACTGAAATATCCAAGAATGATGAAGGCAGGGATAGATGACTGAAAAGGAAGTGGGCCAGGGAACTGAGAAGAGTTGCCGGTAGCCAAATTGTGTTAATTGTTTGAGAAAACAATAACCCCCCCCCNTCAATTCTGTATTAAGTCATCTAAAACCTAATTGAGCTCTAAAGATGCACTCCTTCAAATTTTAGACAATGAACAGTAAATAAAAGTATACATGTGAAGAGCAAGTACCCTAATGTTATTTCCCTTCATTTCAAAAATATTCAGAGATCATATATCGAGTTTTGGAAAAAACGCTCTTCATTTGTTCTCAATTTCACTGTCTTGACATTATCAGTCTCTTGTTTGACATTTTTTAAAAACCATTGTTGCACATGTGAAGAATGAAGTAGTCCTCCCTTTTACAAAACTAAATTATCATTACAGAATTAGGAATCCTTCCTTGTTCCCAGTGTTTCAAATTAAAGAACATGTCAGTCAAATGTCATTTTATGTGTCACAGAGTTTTTATCATAGTGGATTTAGAAGTATTCTTCCTGTTTACAGATATGATGTCCTGACAGTAAATCATCAAACTGCTCATTGGACACTCAAATTTGCCTCTATAATGGAGAAAGGAAGGCTTCTGACAGAACATAGGGTCCGGTTAGGCTACTTACTAACCAAGGTTTTTATCATTCTCATTGTATGCCATGAGAATCGGTCTCAACCGTGTCCGGATTTGAAGATCTGGCAGGAAGATACCCAGGTAAGTGACATGGCAGATTATTTCTCACCTTGTCACAGTCATAAGGCCATTATTCAGTCAGTTGTGTGCCATGCTTCTGCTGTCGAGACCCCACAAATGCAACCAGGTTAAGTACAGTATTGACCTGAAGCTTCCAATTTAGTAGTTTGTGTTTCAGTCAGCCCATAGATCCACATGCCTGATACCACAAGGCATCTGTATTCTTTATAACCTCCTGTTCCATTGCTTATTTGAAATACTGAGAGGCTATGAATCTGGATGATTAAAATAAATAAATAAAATAAATAAATAATAAATAAAATAAATATGACTTTATTTACCCCGTAGGGAAATTGTTTTACAATGTCATACAATGTCATGATTAAAATTTGGGAGTCATAAACTGAAGGTGTTCTTGTGTTCATCTTGATCTGCTAACATAGGAACAAGATGTGTTTCATGCATTCCATAGATTGATACAGTCCCATTCAGTTTCATTGAAATCAACAAATAAGCTGTCAGAGTTATGTTTGAAATACCACAGCATGGCTTAAGCCACCTCCTGTTTCTGATCTTGTTTGACAGTGATTCAACCTTTCTGGTAGTGAAAACAAAGAATCCTAGTTAAGATTATGATCGCGCTTTCAGTGTGTTGGACTAGGCCAACAATACTCTGTGTGAATGTTGCCGGAGACAGGAGGTATAAATGTCACCTGAAGTAAATTACACTGTTGTTTGATCTTTTTTCTTTCCATTTGTTTATGCTTAACTCTTGCACCACTTTGTGGGAAAAATATGTGCTGTATGGAGAACATCCAGAAGTGTGTGATTACTGTTACTTAAGTTTATTGTTTCATTCACTTTTGAAAACAGATTGAGACAAGTGATCTGTGTGAGATGCAGTATAATACTCCAGGTAAGTATACATTGACTAACTTTCAGATGTGGCAGGAATTCGGTCAGCATTATCATTTGACTAGCTAGTTCCAGCAAATGTTAACCAAAGTTACCCGTTAAATTTGAGTGCTGACTCCCTTAATGGGCCATTTTTCCTGAAATTAATTCCCTTGAATCTATTGAGTGGCACTCCAGACGTTCAAGTATACTTCATGTTTTTCACTCTGTGTCCATTGTAACTTTTAATATCAATAGCATAGCTTTTTCACATTTCCATGCAACAAAATTCAACCCTAGGGTTCCTAGAAGTACTTGGCCTAATCGTGTGAAATTTGGCACCGCACACCTGGCACAGAAAAGCAGATCAGCTCCTTGAAATTAGTATACATGTGTAAAGAGCAAGAAATGTGATCACCAGCTGGCAGTGGAAACTTGCACAAGGGATATTTTGTTCTTTATCTTTGTTTTTTCAAGACTTTAATGATATTATCATTTAAATAGCATCACTTTGAAAATGTGAGAAAATTGTTTATAATAAACCAGAAAATACTTCTGTGTAAGCACAAGCTGTTGAATATTAATATGTTCATAGTTGGTTCTTAGATTTACAAGCCAAGTAGTAGAAGATGGTCAGCATTTTTGTTCAGAGTGTGGTTTAAGAGCTTTACCATTCTATACATTTGAGAAAAATGACTTAGTGTATGAAGTTTAATCGCACAATGAGTAAAATGACGTCTTTTTCTGATGGTAAATAGGATTGCCCTATCTCTACTCCCAGCTTTTCTGCTTGCCACAGTTATTAGTTGCAGTCATATATTTACTCATGAAATACACAGTGAATGTACATGCTGCAAAGTAAAGTAATCAAATATCTTAAAGACTAGCAGTTTTGCTTACCAGAATAAACTCATGCATGCTGCTGTGATGCTTAGAAACAGTTCAAAGACCTTTTCAGGAAGCTTATAACAGTAACTTTCTCCTATTGTTGTTGATGATAGCCTCTGAGGGTAAACTGGACATTTGTTTTGTTTGAAGTTACACGAAGTAGGAAATGTCAGTTTTAAGTGAGAATTTTGTGTGATACTAGCATTTTAAAAAATTATTTATGGATTCTTTGATAATAATGCCACAAGAATGAAACTGTTGTAAAATATGTGACTGTAATAAAATACACAGCTAATGTGGTGTCCAGGGCAGTGGCTGGCATCGAAGATTTAATGAATGTATCAGATTTGAAGTATGCAGGAAGGGAATTGATTGGAGCTTGAGAATATGACTTGTTGCCTTTATTTACAAAAATAATTCTTCTTTTTAAGGGAAGGGACGGGTCCTGAGAGTGTTTTCGAAACGCTTTGCGATAGGCGATTTTCATGACGATATTTGGATTCAGAAGGCCAAAATTAGTAGGAATCATGTGGGAAAAAAAGTGTGTACATCTTCTGGTTGCCATGGAAATGCCGCCATTTTGAATTTCAGTGTACTTAAATCTACCATTTTCAAAATGCAAAGGCTCCGCCAGTTTTCATTCAATTTGTATGAAACTTTGCTGTGTATTAGTTCAAGTCTATGTCTATAGACGGTAGGATCGGATTTTGAAAAACGCCTTTGTTTTGCTACAAAAAATTTTTTGAAAATGGTGTGTAACAAAAACACCATTTTTCACAAATTTCCTTGCAAAAATTGACTCTAGTTCAAAAACTACAGCAGATATCAAAAATCCGATCCTAGGCCCTATGGGCAATAGTACAAGAGTGTTATATGCAAAATATCATGCCAATCGGTCCAAAAATAAAAAAGGAGATGCAAAAAAACGGTGCAAAAGTAGAGTTTTGAGATAATTGCATTTGAAAATTTCATACTAAAAAACTTGAATACTTGATGAGGAAATACCTCAACATCCCTGGTTGGTATGCAGGGCACATTCGTGTAGTTGAGATGTAAACAAAGGTATCGACACCAGCACTTTGTTGATTATGGGTGATTAGATGATTGTGGCAGCAGATCAAATTAGCTCTTTTTAAGCCATCTGAAGCTATTTTCCTGTCAATTTACCATGACCTCCCTGCCTAAAACAGCCATTATGACGGGTAAAACATGCAAAATGTCAGTCAGTAAGCTTTGTGTATTCGTAAAGTCAAATGGTTGAGGTACTTGAAAAATGCAAAAACTCAAAATCGATATTTTGAAGCGAAAATTCGATTTCAGGACCTGCTCCCCCGCTTAAGCACTGATGGCAATAATCTAGGACTTTCCCGCCTACTACTATCCCCGCACCGGAATCTAGCATTTGCTGGGAGAGTTCTGGGATATTGCTGGATAGGCTAGGTCATTAGTAGCAAAGGGTATAAAGAATTGACCTGCAATGCGGGGCTGTCTACTGATTCCAGTTTCGTAGATAGAGTTTTTATTTTCTTTCTTTCCTAATGACAAATTCCCGAAAATCAGTCTAATTAACTTGCATTTGCTATGTAGTGAAGTTACAAAGATGAAATAAGTTGAGCTATGCGGATGTGTACATTACATGTTCAAAAGTAATATCGGTGAAGTAGTGCATTGTGTGTCGTTGGTAACATCCGGTCTGCCTGATAAGAGACTCTTATCTGTGTGCAACAGCCTGTTATAAGGAAGTGTATTTATAAACTTTACATGTACTGAGCCCCACAATTGTGAGGCTTGTCTACATCCTTATATGAAACCCATAAAACTTGCAGTAGACAAAACCTAGATGTTGATGATATAAATGGAAGTATGAAAGCTGAAAAAAAAAATATGTATGTGACAGGGGCATACTAACAGTAATGCATCTGGAAATAATGTGATAGAGTAACAATGTTTCAGGTTTCAGACTTGCACATGCTTCAGAATGTATTGGTTGAAAACTACAAAAGACATTAGGTAATTGAAAAGGTGATTATGGAAGAAAGTCAAATACCTGATGTAATTAAAGAGCAGATTTTAAAAAACTTAAACGAATAATTTAGTGCTGATTTTACTGGACTCCAAACCACCATGGGCCCAATTTGAAAATTTAGTTGGCTAGTGACCTTCAGCAGTATAAGAATTGAGATACAAGCTACCCAAGCCCACTTATATGCACTTTTATCCATATTTCAATTATTTCATTAGGGATGAGGTAACAGGTAAATTTTGCATGTATCTGGGATAATTGGACATTTATTTATATAAGTGTTTTGGTGGAGCCAAAAGTGCTTAAAGCAGTATCTCCATCAGTGGAAGGATTTCTTCATTACCTATGTTTTCCCAAGAATGGACTGTTTTGGATGGTCCCAAAAAAGATTACTTAATTTTCAAGTTTAAAAACCTCAGTAATTCACTTCTTATGAGGTTGAAATTTGGTGTTGTCTGTTGGTGCTTAAAATTTCAAATATCTCAATGCTTTAGGTATGTTATAGTTGAAAAAGTAAAAACATGTTCAACAATAGTCATTCCTGAAATCCATTGATCCCAGCATGCCCAGTTTTTTTAATGTGACTAAAGTATAGCTAGCAGGATCAGTGACACTTGTAACAATTATAGATTATATCTGTCGGTCATTGTGTTAAAATTTTAGCCCAATTCTTGTTAATATTTGAAGTTGTTAGACTGTGAATTAAGTAAACAGTTTTTGAGGGGCCACTCAGGACTGAGGAGTAAAGCCTTGTGTTGAGTTTTGTTTCTTTCTTAGACAGCAGTATCTATTGTGTATATCAGATACTGATCAAGATATTTTATCACCATGATAAGGATGTCAAATGTTTGCAGAGATAGGAAATTTTTTTACTTAGAGAGTGAGGCAACAGAAGATCTTCTGAGCAACAGGGGATCTTTTGAGGAAAATACACCCATCTTAAATCATGTAGATATTTCGACCCTTTAATTTCCTGATGCTGTAAGGAGGCTGAGTCACACTAGGATCATGGCTCCCAAGTGTCCTGAGTAGTGAAACTGGAAGCCCCTTTTGTGTTTTGCAGAATCTGATCGCTTAAAAAACAATGAAAGGTCAAATTTTCATGATATTGCAGCTTGATGATACTCTGAGAGTAGTCAGTGAAGAATGAGCTATGCATAACATAAAACTTAATCATGTCCACTGGTAAAGAAAAGGGTTTGAATTTTGGAATGCAAAAATTGGTCATTCTGGCTTAGAATTGGATCATTTGTTGCACTCAAGCACTATTGGCAAAGATGACAATCTTGAACATGTTAGTCCTGAGGAACACACATATTGTTAAAGAATATCCTGAATACTGTGTCATGGACAGATAATTTCATCAGCTATGTTTATTACACCAGTGAATAAAATGCCTTGCACTTGTACAGGGATAGGTTCCTGTTTTTTGCACCATAAACAGTGGGCACATGTCAGTTTGATCAAACAGAAGATAGAATATCTAAATGCAAAAGAATGATAAATAACTTTGATCACATATTATATAGGCCCCGCTGCTATGTGTAACAGCATTATTTAACGCAACTAATGTGAATCGATGGTGACAAATCCCCCTTGTCATAAATTTGGCAAGGGATTTGTGAATTCTGAGGGGGGTATTTATAGATTTTTCTCAACTTCTCTTTTGGCTTAAAGGAAAGTTGCATCGTCCTACAGACCAATTTAAATCATACGATACCCTGTTATTCCATTAAAACAATCTTTCAAGTGTCTGTCAACATGATATAATGCTTCTGCCTGCCCCAGATAACCTACAGGGTTAATGCAAAGTTCCAATTCTTACACCCACTACACGCTGGCGGCCATAAGCTTATGTCAAATACGTTCCACCCACACGGCCAAACTGTCTAGCTAGTGCTCTGCGGACAGGTGAAAATACGTCAGTATG
Source organism: Ellobium chinense (assembly GCA_033807755.1). Classification (NCBI taxonomy): domain Eukaryota; kingdom Metazoa; phylum Mollusca; class Gastropoda; order Ellobiida; family Ellobiidae; genus Ellobium; species Ellobium chinense. The sequence goes on from JAWQUT010000715.1 coordinate 222,445, forward strand.
AATCTTTTAATTCTACTGTAAAGGGCAGCCGTATCAAACAAACGCAATGCTCTTTCTTTCCAAGATTGTCTTGGTATGCACCATAGATAAATTTTAGGAGGCAAAAATACTGGAAAACAAAATTATTCTTGACGTGCGTGTCCGCATTTAAAGACATGAAATGGGAGGGGATCAGTACACACTTAGTGAATTTTTGTGGGAGATTTTGAAATTCAAGGAACGGTTTGTGTGATCACATGGTTAGGAGAATACACTGCAACTGCTGATTAACTTGGAAAATATGAACTAATATGTTCCCAGTTCAAATCATGGTGTCATGCTTAGTCCTTAGAGAAACTGTTTCCTCCTTGTTTTTTTATCCAGATTGTACAGCCTTTCTTGAGAGCTTCAACACATCAGATCTGCCATATCCAATATCTGGTTATTCGGTGGAGAAACCAGCATCAATTAACATTATTCCATCAGGAAATCCATTTAATGGCTGGACATATACAAAGTTGTCTTTCAGATGGGAGTCACCCTTTGCAGGTCAGTGCAAAATTAAGGGTCTGCTGGAATTTTCATGCATTCTTTAAATTATTAAATATCGTTCTTTGTTCCTTTTGTCTCAATGCAGTACTTGACGGAAATAAAATCTTTTGCTCCCAGTTGTCAGGGTTGTGAAAAGAAAAAAAACGAGGGGAGGGGGTTACAGACCTACAGACACGTATATTCCATTGTCAGATGTGAAGTTGTCAGAATTTCAATTAACCTGAATCACTGTTAGTTTGAAGATTTTGTGGTATTTGAATTTTTAGAATTTATAATAGAAAGACTGAGGCTGAGATATAGTTTGTAATGTTTCATCACAATAGGTGGCTTGATGAAATAGGAATATTTGTTAAGGCTGTAGTTTATTAAAGTTGACCTTGATTTATTGAGGAGCTTAGAAATTGTGTTATAAGGATGTAAAGATGGTGTTTTTCAAGAACTAATAAATGTGTATTCCTAGATCACTATATCTGTGGAATACTTTATTTAAGGTTATTTTTAATCATTTTTACAAGGAGAGGATGGGGATGGTGATGAGTATCATCTTGAAAGCCATGGATGAAAATTAACCAAAAAGTAAAAATTTTAGCTAACATTTAATATCATCATTATCATGGAATTCTTTGCTGAATAACATAGTGTGGTGTTATTGGCAAGGACTTCCCTTCCTAACAACCTCCACATGTTCATACTCTTTTGGGAAACTTATAATTTATTTCTTAATATTCAGAGATATGCCAGGTTCATAATGTTGTTTTTTTGTCATAGAGAATAGCAGGGCAGCCTGTCAAGGCTATTTACTCACATGGGAAGGAGCTGGTCCAAAATGGAATGGGACAGCCTGTCGCCTTTTCAGGTTCAACTCCAGCAATAACTTGACAAAGAAGGTGAGAATCATTTAACAGGTTGTTCAGTTTAGGTAGTTCATTGCTCAGGAACAGATCATTTAGTTCATCAGAGCACCATAGCATGGTGTCCAAAAACTTAGCTCAGGCTTGCGGGAACAAAATCAAATACATTTATACATTACAGGGGTGTTTGAAATACTGAAAATTAAATCCTGAAAAATTGTGAATTTGAATAAAGGAACAAATACAGAGTGACACACAGAGAAGTGAACCCTCAATTTTTCCTATAACTTTGAAAGTAATGAAGAGATATTTTTCAAATTTTGCATACGGCAAACTCCATGATATGGAGGATAATCGTGATAATTAGAGCATTTGAACTATTGCCAAATGAGTGCATATACTGTGCAATACGGTAAGAGAGATCACAAGCCATTAGGAATGCTGTTTGAGTGTACTCAGGGTCAAAATTTTTTGCCAGGAAACAGTGCAGATCTGAAATGCATTTTTTTAAAAACATGCAGGTCAAAGTTGATTGCTTACCATGTTGGTATAGGCTGGGACCGAATTCAACGAAAGTTTCAAAATATTGATATCAGTGGGTTAGCTGTAGTGTGTGTAAGTTGCATACCATTATCTTAAAGATTCCCGATTTTATGGTAAAAAATGAAGGGCTTTCTTGTGACGCCCTGTAGAAAAAAATATGGTAAAATAACTTAAATTTTGAATCCAGACTTTTATGTTCTTTATAGTGTTGGATAATTTGCCATTAGCTGCTGCCATCCTTGCACTTAAAAGGACATGTTTAAACTGATCTACTAGTTTGCAGTAAGGAAAAGAAACTGCTAACCTCTCTTCCCCTTCTCAGAAGAAATCCTGGAAGGTGATTTATATTAGCTCTGGTGCTTGATGCCCGATACTGGTTCAATTATTTATTTACCAGTGCTTGCAGTAAATAAGTATCTGTAATGCCAAAAGTTATCCATCTTGCCAGCTGCACACACAGCTGGAAATTTGAATTCCCATATATCCTTGTCAATTCAGTTCAGTTGAATTAGATTCTTATTAGCTTTTGTACAATTGCATGTTGGAGCAAACAATACAGCAAGTGCAAAATATACAGTCACACTAACTAGAACTAGTTTCCATTGTTTGCTGAATTGCTTTCTACTAAAGAGAATCAGAAACCCAGATGAAGTCTTCAGACATCTTAGTTGATCAGTAAGATAGAGTTATACAGTATTGATATTTGTGACCTTAGACCTTAGTTTTTAATTTCAAGAACAAAAATCTTTGTAAATTACAGTCTCAGAGATGTTTGAATTAAGACTTTGAAAAGTTATTTTACTTTGAACTTTAATCTCAGTCAGTGAAGTTCGGGTTTGACATTTTTTATGCTACCATAGAGGGTTGAAAGGCTCAGCTCCGTGATGAACCGTAATCAATATCTATTCATCCCTTTTTTCATATAAGATATTTTGATTTCCAAGAATATCATACTTTAACATGTAGAACACGGCCTATGCCAAAGGCAAGACATATACCCTCTGGCACAATATCATCTTGTCACAGTTGCTGTGTAACAGAACATATTGTCACAGTCATAGGCAGATGACCTATCTCACTTGAGCGAGTTTTTCAGGAGAGATTTTAAGACAATGCAAGAAAATACTGCCAATCTAAAGCTTTTATTAACTGATGACTTTGTGATTTACTTTGTGTGTGACATTTGATGGATGTATTGATTTGTAGCAAGTTCAAAAGTAGCCTAGTGTGCAAATTGTCTATCTCTGAGTTAGGCAGTCTTCATGGGACAGTGATGTCTTTTTCATAACAAAGGGATTCAACTATTTTCTGATAGTTCATTTGCTAATTGGCTTGCCCATCTTTTTCATTTATACCTAATACAAGCATTTCTTACTCTATTCCAGGTGACCTTTCAGTTTGACATACCATATGCATACGAGCGTGGCAACTATGTCGTGAGAGTTTTCAGTATGCCACCTCCAAATGCTGGTGATCAAGACGATCCGAATGCATTTGTTACAATGTCTGCCATGACAGCTTCTGCTTACAGTAAGTCAACACTTCACATCTTGAGATTGAAAGTGTCTCAAGTGCCATCGGCACTTTATTGAGAAGGTAGAATTTTTAAGTTCTGGTGATATACGAATTTTGATTCATAAAATATTTATCACAATAAATGCAGATTGGTTTGTTATGGAGCAAAAACAGTATTGAAAAGGTAGAATAAAATGCCAAGAAATGTCCTGGGATAAACTAGTGTCACTCAGATTGGTGCTTAGGGGCAACTTGTGGGAGGCTGTAGATGTGAAATGGATCCATGCTTTGATGGATCACCCCAACGCATGCCCAGAAGTTGTTGCTGATTCCATACCACTTGTACTTGGTAGATGACAAATTTAAGGTGTGTTACACTCTAGGAGGGAGAAGGGTTTTGCATAGTGCTCACTGAGGAAGCCGTTCTCTTATCTCCTAGGGTAGCTACAGTCTGCTTAACATATTTGAATGTAAGGAAAGGGTTTATACAGCCCACTACAGATCACTCCCTAGCATCATAACGGGGAAGAAGGCTGAAGCTCATAATAATATATATGTGTGTATGGCTGCATGGGAAAAACTTGTCGGATCTCACAATGGGTAATTTTTAGCTAGGACCTTGAAAAATTTAAAAATTAAAATTTGGCTTCCTGGGCTGAACTGAGATTTCTGCAGAATCAGATAGTTCATTACTTTCTTTCATTTCATGTAAATTTTATTGTTTTGAAAGAGGTGGCTTAAAAAGACTTTAATCTCAATTCTCTAAACATCTATATGGCAGCAGTAGGTTTACAAATTTGTCCAAAACTTTGGCGCTAATAAAGATATTGACCTCAAATAAAATGCAGAAATATTCAGACGTGAATGGGGATTAATATTCTATCAATATCTCAATTTGTAAAGGGTTTTCCCATGCGCCCGTATAATTTAAAGTGTGTTTTTGTGTGTGAGTGTGTGAGAGAGAGAGAGAAAGAGTGAGTGAGTGTGTGAGAGAGAGAGAGAATGAGTGAGTGAGAGAGGGAGCAAGCGAGCGAGCCTCTGACCTATGAACAGACAAATAAAAAAAAGCATTAAGTTTAAGTGCTTGTGTTGTTAACATCAGTTGTTTGGTTGACTTGAGTCTTCGTGCTGTGGGCTGTGCTGATTTGCTGTGTTACTATGAGAATATAACAGCAGCACATTTCTGTGTGTAGCAGAGGAGGCGTAGGCTTATGGTGTTAAAACAGAGCTTTCTAAATAGATTTCTGTATTCTTTTGTTGTCTTGCTGATTGTCCTGCCTTATTCAGACAAAATATGAGCCCAGTCCTGCCTTTCCACTCTGACATGTGACATGTGATAAGTTTTCCTTTCTTGACTTATTAGTTACAAGACAGACATTTTCATAAGGAATATATTTTAGTGTTTCCATAAGTCTTCCCTGTGCAAATGCCATAGAGACAGTAAGAAATATGGACCCCTCTTTGGCTCCAAGGCTTCTGCAGAACTCATTTTCTCTACTAAATTACCCATCCAATCATATCTTGAGTAATGTTAATTGCATTTGTCAGTGATAAGTGATGGTTGATGAACTATGAAATTTTCGACTTTATGCCATTAGTCTAAGCACCCGCAAATTTTCAGGCATATAGTAAGGCACAAAAAACCAGATCACATCCAAAATGCCAAACGATTGTAAGTGTCAAATTTGAGGAATTGAATGTGGTAACACCAACTTAGTTGCAGACAGCGCAAGAGGTAGTGATGCAATGTATGGATATCAATTCAACTATTCAACATATGGAACAGATCAACTGGATTTTAGAAAAACCTTTTTTTTATAACTTTTGAGGCAGTAGGTAAATCACCAATGACTAATACAGGGTCATTTACGGTGAATGTATAATTTGCACAACATGTTTGAGCTAAACTGGCAAAGAAATGAACTTACGTGGCACTGGACAAAATCATGCAAGTTTGTTTGGTTGTTTTTGTCGTATAATAAGTTTGCACTTGTTTGCGCAAATGTGTTTAATTGCTCAGCATCCACCAAGACGTCACATGCAAAATGCTGATTTTTATCATTTCAGAACCAGATACCGACCCTGGAAAGTGGGCACCTGCCATTACTTACCAAGCGCTTGGTAATGGCAGCATCAATTTGAAGTTCTCCTTGTCCCCACCAAAATTTAATTTCACCCTCTTCGAAATTCTGCTGGTGAACACACTAGATCCACATAACAGCATGAGAAGTTTCAATTATATTGGAGAGGTTAGCTCTTTCTAAATTTTTAGCCTTTGGAACATACTTTTTTTTTTGCATATGTTGCATACAGGAGTTAAATAAGTCTTCATTCTCTTCTTATCTGATGTCTTCCGACAAAAGGGCTTATGTTTATTTTCCTGCCAAGTTACTCGTGAACTAAATGTCAATGCTCATTCTCCAATAAAATATTGTTATGAAACTGCAAATGCCCTTGATATTGTAATAGAAATTGGATAAGAATAGTTAAGATCTATATTAAGACAGAGCCACTCAATTTTCTTCAACCCAGTTTTTGGCAAACAGAAGCTCTTTTATCAGAGGACATTTGATGTAGTGGAATCTGGATATTATGCACTCATACAATAAATATATGTTGCTATGAAGTATGCTTCTCACATGCATGGATTCATTATTATTCCTTCCATTGACCCATCCCTCTTTTCCCCTATTGAAGTTTGTAAAGTGACCATCTAAATATTTTCAAGGAACCACTTACAGGTGGTCATAATCCACAGGTGGTCACTAGACCAGGTTTGACTGGTGTAAAAGTGTTTGCGTGCTTGCTTTCATGCATGTGTGTAAGTCTGTGAGTAAGAGAGATTTGTATGCAGTACAGTGTCACATTATCATTGTGTAATTTGCCTGCTACAACCAAGTTACTAGGCAGTAATGATGAAATGTTACATCTTCTTTAGGTGGCTTCAGTGAGCAACCCTGAAGGCTATCACAGTTTCGATTACCTTCCAACTGGTGACTATAAAATTGTGGTATGTTTCTTATTTGTTGACCTTTCATTTATGTTATGTGATGGCATTACCTTCTCTGGCAGCCACAGGTCTGGTCATATTCAAAGCTTTGTTTGATTTCCTTTCACTTAATCATAACCTGCAGTAAGAAGTTTGATCAGAAAACTGACAATTTCAATTTGGCCAGATTGTTCACAAAATTTATGTGGTCAGTGGATGATACTTAATATTTCCCTGGGTTATGAGTTTTGTTTTGTAGTTGCTTCAAAATGGCAGCTGCTTGACGGGACATTAAATACAATAAGTAATAAGTAAAATACAATACGGTAATGATTGAATGAATGCTTCAAAAAGAAAAAATTAAAGATTAATATAATTGCATCAGGCATGATGAGTTTTGTTTATACAGTATTGTTTAGATTAGAGGATGGTGAGATTGCCATTTTGTTACATTTTGCCCTGAATTTGAAATCATTACATTGTTGAACATAGTGTGGTGGCAGTGTGCAGGAAATGAAGGAAATTATGTGTTTTGTGCATTCCTATTGCAAACTGTGAGTGGTTCTTAAGGGTGTGAATTGGGGGTATTGGTTAGCCAGTTGTCAGGTTGGGGGCTCAGGTGGTTTTTGTGAATGCGGAAGAAATTGCTAACAGCTCTTGTGTGAAACGTTCTGTGTCACAAATGTTTGGTGGATTTATCCATGAATACAGCATAGAATAACATGGCCGATGTCTTTCATTTTGATTACTTAGCTGTCATTGCATTCTATAATGTATAGTTGTCATGCTTTGTTTCCATGTGTGCACTATTTGGTACGCATTTTTTTTTTTTAACATTTTTATTTTTGTCTTGACTATACTAACTCATTTCAGATTTGGGTTAAAGACCAGCATAGAGGTATACCGAACATGTGTCAATGCTGGATTACTGTAAGCAATGGAACAGACTGCAACAGCATCTGTGGTGGCACAACCACTGATTGGTTCCACCTCAATGTGATAAGTAAGTCTTCTTAGCCAGTTCTCGCTGTGCCAACATAAATATACTGTCTCATTTTTTTCTACTGTTTGAAGAAGACCCAAATACAAGAAGAGAATAAGATGAGAGGGACCCTCATAGTTAAGAGAGGCAACACATTTCACGTTTTTCTGATATGCATGTATTTGGCGTGACAAGTCAAGTTGTTTCAAGTTTGACCTAGGCTGAATGAGACCACTGTGTAAGAGGCAAATGTGAGGGACAGATGTCTCCTGAGTGCCAGTTCTCACTTGCTGACATAATGCACTGTCTCATATTTTTCTGCCATTTGAAGAAAACCAAGTACATGAACAAACTTTCAGAACAAGATGATACAGATACTTATAGTTAATATTAGAGTCAATACATTTCATGTTATTTTGACATGTAGGTATTGGGGTGACTTCAGCTGTGACAAGATGGGTTGATTCAAGTTTGACCTAGGCTGAATCAGATCATGTTGTAAGGTGTTTAGAGCACTCATTGTAAAAGGCGAATCTTTTCTGTACAAAATCATAGTGCTGACATAATATACTTCTGATGAATAACAAAAACAAGACTGTGAGAACAAATTGATGGTTAACAGGAGAGTGAGCACATTTCATGTTTTTCTGATATGAAAGTATTGTGTGTGATTTCAGGAATGACAAGAAGGTTAATTCTGGTTTGACCAAGTCCCAATCAGATCATTAAAGATTTTGATAAAAGAATTGAAGAACACGGCACTGTGTGACTTTAAATCCATGCATAGGAAATGTAAACATGTTTGGGAAATTGGTCATGAATCGTTTCATACTCAGTTTTAGGTAAATGATTGATTTACAATGCCAAGAAACCCTAAAGAAATTGTGATGATGGTTCTCAGTGATAGATTTGAGCTGCACCCTCCATTGGTGAATCCATGGCCTGGCTAAGAATGCATTACACAGCCAGGAATCATCTCTGAAAAAGTTGGCAGACTTGACTTGAGGGACGTATACTTGCCACAGATTATGTAAACTGTGTGGCTGAAAAAACAGATTCACTTATTTTGAAGTTCAGTAACATAATTTTAGACAGATATAATTTATAATTGCTGTCACTTTCATTGGTCTAGGTGACATGTTTTAGTCACACCATCAAAAAAATTAAAAACACTCGTCAGAAAGTGATATGCCGGGGCCTTGTGTGTTAGATTTGCATTGGGCAAGCTGTTGTTTGACACATGTTGTAATTTTTTGGTTGTGACATATTTGAAATTTGCAACCTTGGTGGACAATATCCATCTTGCAGATGTGTGCCATATTTCAGCCATATAAGACTGGAATTATGGAAGTCATTAAACTTTCAATTTGAGTAAACTTTGTTTTGGCCCTTCTGTTTAGATACATAGAAGAACTAAATGTTTGGTTTTCCTCTCAATTTCCTGACTCAGCTCCAGCAACACCTCCAACCAGTACACCTTCAAAACCTGGTATCACAGATGCAATAACCAACCCCAGCCAAGATACCAGTCAGGCTCCCATCACAGCCTCCTCCACTAGAAGTGGTGGGTCAGATGACACTGCCCTCATTATTGGACTGGTAGTCGGAGGCATTTCACTCGTAACATTGCTGCTTGCATTCGTTCTTTGCAGGAGGAATGGTCATCGAGGTGAGCCTAGAAGTTGAAAGTTCTTATTTATTAAAAATTGGAGGTCTTGATCCATTTTTTACCCTTTGAATGCTGCCTTAATATTTTTGTGTATTGAGAGTGCATACTTAGAGTTTTGAGAAGTTAGACAAATCTTGCACATTTAAAAAACATTTTTTAAAACTTACTATGACATAATTACAAAATCATAAATTCGCTGAAAGGAGGTAGACCAGAGCATATCATGACTGCCAGGGATTCCTCAGTAGTTGCCAAAACATCAGTTAAGCTTGACCGCCCTAGTCACTCTACCTTGAAACCACCTTTGTAGCTTATCACACACGAAGGATTAAGCTGTGGCTGTGTCTGACTACATGATCTGTGATATGGAATTTGTTTCTGATGAACTTGGATATGATGAAATCTTGCCTCTAGTGAAGTCATGAAAACCTTATTTTCTATCTTTTTGAGTTGTAAGAAAGCTAATTACAGTGCAACCCGTATTCGTTGAACACACATCCCTCAAATTCACGGATTCTCCGAACTGAGGGCAACTTCCCAACTTGTGTCCATCATTTTCTTTGTATTTTTTCACGTCAGAGTCGAACTTTTTCCTGCATTTGTCGAACTAATTGTCTGCCACAGTCAGCCGATCCCAAGCATTTTTTCCCTCCTCAGATCAAAAGAAGTGTGCCGGTGACTAAAAATAGCCCAGGGTTTCGTTCGCGAGGCACACTGACTGACCCAAACGCGCGCCACTTCACTGCCTCGCCTTGTACACTAGGCTAGGTTTCATTCAGTGGCACTGGAGATGCTGATATCACTGTGCTCTTTATTCATTGTTGCATTGAAACGCTTGCATCAGTTATTCTTGATTAGGCCTACATACAACACGCTTTCGGCTCAGTTTTTATCTTACTGAAATTCCATGAATAAATAAAATTTTAAAAAAAAACAAAAAAACTGAGACCGATACTGTGAATGGCCTGAAAGGGCCTGCTCCCGTTATACAATGTAGGTTTGTGACACCTATTAGAAGGGCAAATCACTGATTGTGTACAACCCAATTGATCCGCTAATATATAAAATCCCCCTTTTTGGGGGCCCTGCCAGACAGTGTTAGGGTGTAGAAATATGTAAAATGACCTGTGATCTAAGTAAAGCATCCAATTTTAAAGTTTCAGGTACAATTTGAGCCTTCTAGATAAAAAAATAAAATGTGTTGGCCTATGTATTCGCACGCAGTCAAAACCAGCCAAATGAAAAATTGGGGACCAAATCAGAATTTGAGGTGATCTTTTTCGAAATAGATTTGTGAAAAATTTTGGGCACTGACCCCCCCTCCCTTTTTCTTCCCATTAAAAGATCGGGCAAAAGAAGTACTTTAACCCCCATGGAAGAAATTTCCCCAAATCACAGTGGTATATGTAGAATAACACAAAATGTTAATAGGGCCAACAGAAGAAAAAACAGTAGGTGTCAAAGACCTGTAGTTAATTCATCAAGGGACACAGCAGAGGTATTGAATGTCCAAGAATTGTTTCCCTTGTCACATAATGTTTTCACGCGTTCCTCAAATCACAGATTCCTTGAACATTATCCACCGGCCCGACGAGTTCGACAAAACTGTTGCACTGTATATCCAAGGAAAACAAAACGTACCACTATTCTTACAGCATCAGTTATATCATGTCACTCAACAGATAGCAAGCCTCATTAGCTAATTGGCAATGTAGTGTTCAGGGATAGTAGAATGCTGAGAAATTTTGGAAAAATCTCCATTGTTGCCTCACATTAAGGGAGAAGCATGCTTGAGCAATGAAATCTGGGCTTGAAATTATTTTGATGCAAAGTGGGATTTAAACTTCTTCTTTGAGAGCTCATTCAAGATCACATAGACTGGCTTAAATGCTGAAGTTGCATTGCTTTGTTGTGATAGAAAGAACGACAAAACATTTTCATGTAATGAACTGAAGGCATACAAATTCAATTTCAAACAAATAAATGATAAGAAATCATCACCAAATTAGTGCTGCAAATTAAATGCAACTCTGGATTGAGATCAAATCTTTTATATAATGTTCAAGTCAATGTGTGTCATTTTTCTTCCAGTAAAGTCGTGGATTAACTCATTACTGCGAAGGTCAAAATCTTCCGGAGGATCTTGGTCACCTCCTGGTCATCTTCCACCTTTACCACAAAGTATATCAAGTAAGTAGCACTGATTACTAAAACAATTGTGATTCAAGTCCCTTTCACTGACTCAGCTTGAGCTTTGGAAGAACATCTGCACTGCAGTCTCATTACCGTGTGAGTGCAGCGCAAGTTGGAAACTCAACAGTGATGAAGTGGAGATGGAGCTACACATAATAGGAAACAGTCCTAAATCTTTTTCTGTGTGATTTGACTTTTTCATCACCTTTGATCAGCCATATGGTAGCAGTATGTAGGAGATCTGTAAATACCTGAAAGGAATGCATTCATGTGGCGATAGATGGTTATCTTGAATACGGTGTTTGGTGTTTTGATTTATTCAAGGGTTCCAAGAGGTTATCAGAGTGGCTGTGATAATCATTAGGTCATGTTATGGAAACAGTTTCTCAGTAGGTGTCCCAAACTGGAAATATTATTTATACCCTAAGTTGAAGGAGTATGTGAAATTAGATCCAGGAACCCTGATTGTTTCTGGTCATAATTCTGTGCCTTCAGAATGGGGTATTTGTTGTAGAGCATTAAATGCAAACAAGTACATTATTTATCTGTGTATAAACATGTGAAATTTGCATGTGGAGCTCGTTTATACTGTAGTACACGTAAAAACATGGCCCTAGGGCAGTGTTGGATATTCAGGAAGACTGGCTGCTAGAAACGCTCACTTTCTCCCTCCTCTCCCCACACCCATTTCTTATTTTTAGAAATAATGCATAAAGAACGAAAAAATGGAGTTGAAGTGAAAGGTACTCTTTACAAAGGAAGAAGTGACTGCATACTGATATTTTACCACAGGTACCAGCTTGGAAGTGCCCCTTCTTAAGGAGAAAACTCTTTATGTCATGTCAGCGGATGACCACATAGCACACAGACAATGTGTAGAAACCTTTGTACAGTTTTTGCAGGTAACTCTTTGCCATAGATTCAGCAAATACTTTCCTCACTGTCATGCTATTCATGTCCTGTCACATCACATCATGTCATGTCACATCAGGTCTCTTCACCTCACCTGCATTAGTGATGTAAGTGAAGAAGGAATTTAGTTTAATAGCGTGCTGTCAGTCTCCACTCAGTCCTCTTGTGATTAAGTAACACTTCTAAAAGATACAAACTTATGGTTAAAAATGGCAACATAAACATTTGAGTTTCCGTTAGGAAATTGATATATGTTGCATCTTTTGTCAATTAAATAACTGACTAAGCAGTTGTATTTCTTCTTTCACTTAATAAATAGTTATTATATACATTGTTGGCCCTTAGTGTAGANGGACTGGTAAGGGGAGATAACCACACGACACTAATCTGCTCTGATCTTAACATAATTAGAGTTCCTCCCTTCCCTGTTTCCGCCGTTTCACATTAAATTATGACAAACAAACTGAATTTAATGAATAGAAGACGAAAAATCACCTGATTTCGTCAGAGTAAATCGAACTTCGGTGCATAAGTGTAATCCTGATGTGTTCGACATTATTCGAGGAAAAGAAAGAAATTAGGAGCGGCACTATTGCCAGTCTGCTATTACCTATCGCCCCGCCACGTCACTCTGTGCGCATCGCGTCATGTTCGACGCAATTTATCGCAGCGTGTGTTGACCTAGTCCACCACCCGCCAGGTCGCTCTGCATGCTCAATCACTACACCACCCCCCTCCCGCTGATTCAATAGAGCCACACAAAGCATTGTCTTGATCCCTTGCCCATTACCACGGCACTCCCGCACACCTTTCCCTTATCACTAACACTGGGACGAGCAACGCCAGACAAAGAAAGGCTTTATCGGTCATTTCGCCGCTTTGAGATCGGGTAGATGATGATGAAATCGTTCGAGAAATGCGTGTTGAGAGTTCGAGAAAATCGTGTTACTAATACAAAGAAAATAGAAGCATTTAAAAGGGGCCGATAACAGCGTTCGACATTTCCGTGAATTCGAGATTAGTGTGTTCGAGTTTTCTGTGCTCGACTGTATGTTGCATCTTTTGTCAATTAAATAACTGACTAAGCAGTTGTATTTCTTCTTTCACTTAATAAATAGTTATTATATACATTGTTGGCCCTTAGTGTAGAAAATGTACAGTGGGCCATGAAAAGGACTGTAGAGAATGAAACTATAGAGAATGAAATTTTAGGTATTTTTTTAAGGTAAGTTTAGGTATTACTATGCTTTATTGATCTGTTTTATGCAAAGTTAAGAGATCAGAGCTTGAGGCCTCCAAAAGCTTTTCAGTAAGTGGTCCTTTTTTGTGGTCCAATCACACAAACAACAGTATGTTTGCTCGGAATTGTCAGTGTAAAAATGAGGAATTTACTCACAGGTACACTGCCGCTGCGATGTGATTTACCCACCTCAGAGTTACACATACAGAATGGGTGGAGTCTATGAGTGGTTCCAGGCCAACATGGCAAGATCAAACCGCATCCTGTTCATAGATTCAGATGCTGCGGAGAAACTTATCCTCGCACACTTGAATAAACAGGCATATAGGGCTCGAAGACAGGAACCAGAAGGGGAGCTGTTCCAAACTGGTCTCAAGCACATTATGAATGATCAAGGGGCAGCTGCCAGAGAGAATGCCATTGTTGTGTCATTTGGAGGAAAGCATTGCCAGAAGTATTTGCAGGCCTCCATGACATATGAGCTACCCAGTCAGCTGCCACAACTCCTCTGTAAAATCCATGACCTGGACATGAAAAACAGGGAAACCTACAGCGTAAGTGTTTTTTATTCATTTACCCTTTACTCTCACAGCAGTATCTTTTTTTTTCTTTTTGCCTTTAATGATAATGTACAAAGCAGTCCACTTTGCTCCACTTCATGTAACCTGACTTTTGGGTTTCTTTTTTTTTTCTGACATTTTTTCCAGCTCTGGTTGCACTCTTTTTGTTTTCAGTCATCTCTGACAGCACACCTCCACTTAATATCTGTCATGTGTTTTTCCATAAACATTAATTTGTTGAGGAAACAGAGACCCCACACTTCTCTTTTCTTAGGCTGTACTTGGAATATTCAGAAGTGGAAAAAAAAAACTCCTGCCTCTCACTTCTGTGAGTGCAGCTTTAAAATTATCCTACATACTCTATCTTTTTCTTGCATGAAAAGTTCATACAGAAATATGGAGGATACCAGCCTGTTTGGTGTTAGTGTTTAGAATGCTTTGTAAAAGCATTATTAAGAGAACGACATGTTTAGAGGGAATGCCTTTATCCCCTGAGCTGGAAAAGACACTGTTTAAGATTATTTTCTAATGTTATTTTTCATATGTATTTGACAGAGTTACTTACCCATGTATGTGGAGAACATCAAACAGTTTGCGGAAGGTAGAAAATTGCTATCCGCCATTGACACAGTCAAAGCATATGAGGTGAACAACCCAAACTGGTTTGTGGACAACTTTGGAGTACCGACACCCATTCTGGAGAGAGTCATGTCTGAAGATGAGGGATACCCTCCCTCAATTATTGATCGCACCCTGTCAGTGTCCAACCAGGACATCCCGAGCATTGTTGAAAGTCCAGCATCAATTAGGAGCCAGCCAAACTTTGGTTCAGGGCTGGACATGCCTCCATCATTGCGTTCCTCTGGCCCTGCAGCCATATCATATAAACCCAATGCTCCATACCCACACACTTGCATTCAGCGTGAGATGAGGCCGCAGAATGACAGCAGAGAGTTTGGTGATTATGAGAACATCAGTGTGATCACTGTGGGAACAGATATCCTGAATGGACCTAAAACAGTTGATCCTGCGCAAATCAGTGTGGTCACTATGGACCCAAACGTTCTGAATGGATCTGAAATAGCTGAATCTTATCAGGGAAATAGATCAGGCGCAGGTGGCATCAGCATCATTCCTCCAGAGCGGGCCTCAAAAATTGTCTTTGATGACACTGTCAGCTCAGCTGTGAGGAAATTCAACCAAGGTGATGATGAATCAGATCATCACATTGGTTCTTCTCCTTTCATTCCAGAAGCTGGTCGGGTTCCTGGGTTTCAGAAAGGGCCTTCAAACAGAGAAGAACTGAGAGGATTATTTCAGCCCCCAGACTCACTGTCAGACATACAAGTGGACAGCATTAGCTCTGCAATGAGGGAATTCAATTCTCAGCCAGAAGATTTTCAGTTTGTTGAGGAGAGAGAGGATCAAGATGGGACCGACGGCCATAACTTTGGTTATGTCAGTGTATGATAAGGCATAGCATGGTAAAAGGCAGAAGCTGAGCAGTGCGAACAAAACTGTTGTCCTCTCAGCAAAATGACTGGAGTATATATGAGTAACAATCAATATAACTTTACAAGATGAACTTGTTTAATGAAGGACAAATTGATTATGTCATTTTATCCACTCTTGGGGATCTTTATGTGTTCTGTTTGTCAAAAATCTGGATTATAGTAAAATTTTTGGTGCCATTTTGAAATCATTCACAATTCAAAAAAGATTTCTACTCAGGTAAACTAATTTGCTAATGGAAATCCACCGTCAGTTATGTTATTGTGCCAAATTTCAAAATATTCAGTGTCAAAAGTAAAGTGTGTAGTGGACAGTTTTAAGAAATTTCGCACACAGTGGTGTCACTGTTGTAACAAAGTTGTTACAAACAAGATAAGGTGTTAAAACTTTTATTATATTAAAACCTCCCACATATGTAATGTGAAAGTAATCTGATAAATGATCTCAGTACAGGTAAAGGCACACTTTAGCTTAAAACGTGCTTGAGCTGAGATATTAACACTTAAAGGAAAGAAGTATGGTCCTACAGATCATGTAAATCATACGATACCCTGTTGTTCGAATATAACAACCTTTGAAGTGTCTGTCAACATGATATAATGTCTCTGCCTGCTCCAGACAACCTACAGGGTTATGTTATGCGAAATTCGAATTCTTACACCCAGTGAGCGCGTGGTGGCCATAAGCTGACGTCAATTACGTTCTACCTGCATGGTCAAGCTGTCTAGCCAGTGCTTTGCAGATAGGTGAAAACATGTTGGTATGTATCTTCTAATTCCACTGTAAGTAGCAGCTGTGTCATTCAAAATCATGCTGAGGCAATAAAATTGCAGAATGCTTTATCTGGCTTACATGGTCAAACTTTTGTTCTGAATTTGGATTGCCAAAACCTTAATTGGAAGCTGAATAATATATTGTCAGATATAGGTGTCTGTAGTTGCTGAAACCTCTGTGACATCATAATTTTTGCCACAATCTGCTGCTATTCGGAGAAGGGAAATAACTAGGTGCAAGGGCAAATCCCAGTCACTCCAGCTGTTTTTATTGCGCCATATTAAACATGGAATGCGGTAACAGAACAATGCTCTTTCTTCGCCAAATTGTCTCATTATTGACTGTTGATAATTTTCATAGGGAAAAAGTACTGGAAAACACAAAATTACTTTGACGTTTAAGCTAATGACTGTTTCTGAAAACAGCCTTTGTTGCTCTAGAGTCTTTGTTTTGTAAGAGAGCATAGGAATGGGGAATTAGCAGATGCTTTGCACAAGGAAGTGTTGATGGAGGTAGTGTGTAAAAGGCAGATCTGAAGAGGAGAGGAAGGAAATCTCAAAATATGTAGAGAATAGTGAGTGATTATGATTGACAGCTTATGTAGAGAGAAGAAGAAAGAGAAAGGATGAGGATATGGTGAAGCTCGAACTTTTGACTGTTAACCATTGCCTGATGGTCTGCATGGAGTTAAAACTGCTTCTGTTTTAAGTGGCATCACAGATATATACTAAGATGCTATCTTCATTACTTCACACAGCAGGGCAGTTGGTACCACTCTCAGAAGTCATTTGTCTGGATCTCACTACATCCTCTTCTTTTATATTTCCTTCATTCTGAGTTTGTCTCTTGATCTCTTTCCCATTCCTACCCCCCAAATTGCCTTATGTGATCATCTGCTTAAGTCTGCTCACTCTCATCTTCTTATGGTAAGAAAATAACTTGGCGCCTGGGAGAATGAGAGGATGCGTAGAATGACTATGCATAATTGTTGCTGCTTTTGCACATCTTTTCTTTGGAGCACATAACACATATCATAAATCATTTTGATGTAATGTTGTAGTCATGGTTATTTTTATCTGAATACAATATGAGATGACTTTTTTGGTCAGTTGGATAGGTTGCCTATAGACTCAGCAGCCATTCTGATGCAACTATTTAATCAGTTCTCCATAATGAAAGTAAGGAGGTGCTATGGCGCATAGTAAAACATAGATCCCATGTCGTTGTAAGTAAAACCCATATTTTGAAACTTTTTTACACCGAGAAAATAAAGACTACAAGTTGAAATGGTTAAAGTCATACAAAAATAATTATTCATTTTCATTAGTTGGTTCTCTTTTGTATCAGTCACACAGCCATTTTATAAGCACTTTAACTTTTGGCTGTATGTAAGCTGAGTTTGTATTGGCAGCTGGAAGTCAGTCTTACATTTGCTCCTGTTTACATCTTCCATTATCATTTAAATCTTTTTAAAAAAGTATGTGCCTCCACTGTTTACGTTCAGTGCTGCATTCATATACTTCCTGTATTTTGAAGAGAATTTGAAGCTGCTGGAATCTTTGGTTTACTGGACTTTCTTCCATGCTATATTCATACCGTGATGGTCTTTACATATTTGTTGTTTTGTGTTTTTGTTTTTTTTTTTCTCTTTGTTCATATTTGTTGATGCCAAAGCAGGCTTTGCTGATCAAATTACAGCATTTGTTTACAGAGAAATTAATGAGGCTTTGCTGAAAGCTGATGAAATATAACAATATTTGTTCACGGTGATAATTATGAGAAGAAACTTCTGGCAATAGATTTGCTGCATTAACTTGGACCAACATCAGAGAAAGAGATAGCAAACTTTCAAAGTAAAATGCAATCATAATGCTCTGTATGGGGCACAAGATAGAAGACCCAAGTCTGTCAATCTTCATGATTGAAATAACGTAGGTTTGGCAGAGTTTCAATGGTTTTCTATTTCATTCTCCTGCATTACCATGATTTGTACTTAATGGAATGATTTTTTCATTTCAGATTTATAAGAACTTTTGTAGTCTCATGTCTGTTCATGTTCATGCACTTTCTATATCAGATTTTCAGGAATGTGTACAATCTGTGTTTTTTTTCATACTACGCAGTTTTACCTAGATTTTTGCTGTGGTCATGTTCTCCTTGCAATGCTTCCTCCATGTATGCCAGGTTATTGTCTATTGCTACCAAGTGAATTCTAAGGTTTGGATGTAGCGCCTACGCCAGTCTGATGTGAACTTTTCACTTGTCAACTTATATCATTACCTTTAGTAAAAGTAAGATGTGATCATTGTGAGGATGGGCATAACTTTGTTTTATAACAATTGAAGAAGCCCAGAGCTACATGTGATCATCTCTATTCTATTTATAATTCCATTGACCAGATGCCAAGGGGGAAAAGATTAGGCTTTAGGTTTTGATGTTAGTCCCGTAATGATTGATGCAGCACATATTCTGCTTGGGTTTCTTTCTTTTAATACTTGACATCAAGGAGATAAGGGGATGTGTAATGGCATTTAAATCCTGGAACATCTTCACCCGGGGGGGTAATCAAGAGTCTAAATTAATGATCTCCCACCACCACTGAAGAGGGTTTCTGTAGATCTCAAACAGTCTCTGTCAGTCCTTGTCCAAACTGAAATTTCCAGTCCATAGCCATTATCTTATGAGCTTAATAAATCAGAATTCTAGGCAGAGAGGCAGTCCTGCTCAGTCCCTGCTGTGGAAGCCTACAGCATTCAAAAGACATCAGTTCATTAAGTGATTGCCAGATGGTATGACAGCGGGATGCTGTTCAGAGCAGGTACTCAGAACAACCGATCATCATGTCCTGTGGGCCCTAAAAACTTAAAGAGAAAATGAAGTTTCAATAATTTGTGGTGATGCAGTGATTCTTGAATACTGTACATGTAAATTTGCTTTGAGTTGGTGTGGGGTTATCATGACTGTTGAGTGATGTTATTTGTCTTTCCAACTACTTCTACTGAGTATCTACAGATTTTGCTCTCAGTCAAGATAAAATTTGTAAATGTACATTGAGGTTGTTTTCTTTTACATTTTGTTATTCAGTTGTTCCTGGCAAAGATTGATCTGATATAAGGGAGAGTTCATCAAGAAAATTGTCATTTGAATATGATTTAGTCCCCTGTGTTTGAGTTCTGCTGAGTAAAGAGGGTGGCTAATTCTTTGATACATATACCAAATCACAAAAGATGATTTCCTGACTTCATAGAGCTACACATTGGTTTGGGAACTTAAATACTCTCTCTGTGAATACCTTATGTGTAGTGTGCAGAATTTAAAGCCTTATGATTCTGCATATTCAGTTTTCCCTTTTTACAGTCTGTGTACATTTCATCACTACATACGGCTAATATTACAGTATACCTGTTAGTTTACTCCTGATTCTTTTATCCATATCTTCCCGTGTGTTGCATAATGAGTTCATCAGTAGAACAAATTGTGGTATAATGTAGGCTTGCTGATGGCAGTTTGTTCTGGAAAGAGCTTCATGTGCAAGGATGATTTGAGGAAATCTCATAATCTGTGCTGCTAAGCTGTTCTTGATTTACCAATATTCTGCTTATAGTATATTAGTTGATTGGATTGTATATTTATGAAAAGTTACTATAGAAAACGTTCCATGCTGTAATGAGTGGGTTATTCTGTTTTCTCCTACAGTTCCTCAGTAAAAGACACAAGTACTGTGGGAAGATGGCAACTATGTGCTTTGTTACTGTTGTCATTTGACTTAATGCATTGGTGGACTCCAGTTAATTGCAACCCATTTAACCGCACTTTTGACATATTTGCATACTATTTCAGAGAACTGAATGTAAACTTAGAAAGAGCCTTGCTTGCTCACACCTTCCACTAAATCACAGCTTTTTATATGCGTTTTGGAGTTGCAGTTTTGTGGAGTCAGCTGCATGTGATATCCCCCCAAAATTTGATAAGAATTCTATGGAGACATTAAAACTTAGGTCACATGATAAGGACATAATGTAAATATTTGATATCTTCAGTCCCTTTCTTTTGCATTCACTGTCCGCTCACCCTTTCAGTGGCTTGAGGCCATGTCACCGTTTATAGATTTTAAGCCTGAGGACAATAACTACATGTACAATATGATCTTTTTGTCTGCTGGACAATGTTTTACATGAAGACATGTAGATATATGCTTACTCCTGAACCTCAGCTGGGGCTTCTGATGGACTTATACAGCCAATTACCATACTTGGAAGAGAATTAAATGATGCATGTGGCTCTCAAGAGGTACCCAGAAATAACACATTGTAAATGAAAATATGCTCTGAGGAGGGGATGAGAACATTTAAAAAAAAAATAAATAATTGTAACTCTTCAGAGGGGGGTTAGATTCTCAGCAGCACTCCAGTCATTTTCATGTGCTCAAATGGGGCAGTCACCCTTGGCACAGGTCACTTCAGTTAGGAAATCAGTTGCCTTTCCATATTTGTCTTAAATGCAATTCATTCACTTCACCTAAATGCTGAAAACTTCTCTTAAGTTTTTCCTTATGAAAGATTAATTATATGTCTTTATTCTGAAATGCTTTTATTAGTTGTTTTCCTATAACCTTATGATATATTATAGCAATGAAAAGTATTGATTGTTGTTGTTCACGTAAATCACATGTATTAAAATTGACCCAAATCACTTACATATTGATATATTAATGTAATAGTATTCTGCAGTTATACATGCAGCAGAAAATCATCCCCCCAGCAGCACCAACGTGATGTATCTGGTGAGGGTTTGGAGGGACAAAATAAAGAAAAAAAATGTGCATGTTAGATTGATTATTCTGTTCTTTGCATTTGTAAATAATATACAGATGTGTTAATTTTTTTTTTGTAAAATTCTTGCTGCTCGGCCAGAAATGGATGTTGGGAGCTAATGAGTGAGGCCAACTCAAGTCAAATCCTGTCTAGGCTGATTAACGTTTTCTTCTCACTTTCTTTTAACTGGCTGCTTTCTAATTCAAAGGTTTCATTTTAATTAATGAGACTCGCAACCTTCCAGATGTTGAAATATCTTGAAATTTTAACAGAAAGCAGCACCTTTTACTGGGAAGATCTCCGAATTTCGTATCAATACATTTATTAATACGATTAGAATGAAAAGTATGAAAGTATGTTAGAAGAAGACACAAAATGAGAGCCATCACTTTCCTCTGACTTCTAGCTCACATTATCCTCAGTTTGCTGACTGTGACCTAATTTTACCAATGTTATAGCAGATCAGCGCATACTGCCTGACGGTTAGAACCTGTTGCAAGGATACACGGCTGCATAAATACGATCGCCGCAGGTAGAGATTGATTGAGCGATGCGTATATATACTATTGCCGCACTGAACGGTAGTGAGCGCACGGTAGTATACTATAACCGCATCATGTGGGTTAAAACTGATTTGCTGCATTGGTATTGGCAGTATTGTCTATTTTTTTTCAGCAAGGATATAGTTTTCTAAACAATTTGTATAACATCCATTCATTACATCTTGTTTCCTGTTAGACTTAATAGGCTTCTCAAGCTTTTGTTCAAGCATGAAGGGTAAACTTTTTTGAGCAGGGTGAGAATACACTGAGGTGGCTTTCAAAATTTCTGTGACAAATGAAGAGCCGGTGAATTATGCCTGAAATGTAATGCAAATACTGGTCAGCTCTTTGTCCATTGTGGTGGTACCGCTCAAGGAATTCATCTTATTTTAGTCATGTGTTAATGCAATTTGTTGACCAGATTTGGCAATATTTTATGAGAGATGTGTCCAAATTTATTATCTTATACATTTATAGATAGATGTATTAATTTTAACTATCGATGTCTACCATATTTTACCCAGAAATTCATATAAAGCCATTATTCTCTTTACATGCAAATCTTTCTTCCCTGTATCTTGGTTTTTGTTCTTTTGCTGATTGATAATTATATGATTAATATTATATGACTATCCTGTTACACTGTTGAAATAATTTTTCATGTACTTACTATTTACAAGCAAAACTGCGAGCTATAGTCAGTGCATTTTAAGTCTGTACTTGATAATTAAATAAAATCATAATTAACTGTGTTACCACTTCTTATGTGCAAATGAAGAGTTTCTGATCATTTTTGAGTCAAGTAAAAATATTTCCATTTAAGAAATGTCATGACCTTTTTATGGCAATACGGCTACGATTGTTTTCCTTGTTTGTTTCAATGGAATATTTACAAGAGATTCACCAAGATGTATGAAGTAGTAGTAGAAATTCAGTGAAGCATACACAAGTGCATCTTGTCAAAGCAGTTTTTCAAGAGTCCTCAGTTTCTTCATAATTTTTTTTTTTTTACTCATATTTTCAAATTTGCTTTGAATTGACTGATAACTATGCTTTCATCCTCTGGCCACCGGATATCGGCACTTATTAGTGCCGATCAAAAGGAATAGGGTTAACACTTTGCTAGACGATGGCTATAAAGGCACCTGGAAAACATAATCTGTCATTCTGTTGGTTAAGGGAGGTAACGATGAATTTGCTGTCCATTTTACTATGAGTACTAGATGTTGTCCCACTTATGAGGCTTTATTGTTGCTATGATCATATTTACTAGCAGCAGTGGTAAATGTAGCGTGCATAAAATATATTTGTGACATAGCAGCAAAGTGTTAAAAACTCCTCAGCTGTTTAGTTAATAAGCAGACAAACACAGCAATTTTTGCACTATGTTGCTAATATAATCATGTAGAATAGGACCTCATGACCTTGAATGTCAAGTATCCAGACAACCTCTTGATGTCATCCAGCAAAAGATCTTAACCCTTGTAGCGTTAGGATAGAATTAGTTCTGTCTTCCTCTCGCTACACTTGAGTGCAGCGATAGAATAAATCCGCATCTCCTTGGCAAGCACTATGCGTGGTAGCGATTAAATTTGTGTAGCGATGTGATATGGCAAAGGGCCATAACACCTCTAATCGTGCAGGTGGGAATGCTAATATCCCCTTTAAAAAACCAGGATCATCCTGTGCTCATGATGTAAACATCAAATTCATTCACATACTAGAAAAAGTCAAAAGGAACTCTAGGAAATGACTGATCTTCAAGAAAACATTTTCCTCACTAAGATGATGGGAACATTATTTATGAAAACTCTTTTCTCATAATCAAGTTGCTAGCATGGGGTATTATCTTTACAAGCAAGAAATGAAAGGTGTTTGGAAGCACCGCCCTGACTCTTTCCCTACTGTACTATCTTAATTTGCTGTGCTGCAGAACTGTTTTCCCTGACTGGAAGTAAGTTATTACAATTATTATGAAGTTTAACAAGTTTATTAAACTGTAACCCAGACCACAACTGTGGTACGTGTAAAGTAAAGGAAGCACCAATGATGGGTTGAGAAACTGGCCGTTTTTGAAAGCTGGCTCACAAATTTGATTTTGTCTTTGGTGGGTTAGGGGGAGGAGGTTAGGAGTTGAACAGAAGGCTACTATGCTTGGGACTGTGTAGACTCCTAACCTCTGTATCCTCATAAGAAAAAATACAAGAGATGGAAAGATGAGTGTAACAGCTGCCTTGCTGTTCCTATTATGTCAGTGTTATTCTGGGTAAGAATTCGATGAAAGTTTTGTTCAAAGTCTAGTAACATCAAGAGATAAAAGGAAAGTAGAATGATATTTTGAGCCCACTAAAAGACCCTTATTATCTATAATAGTTACAAGTTTCATTGACCTAGCACTTTTAGCAGCCATACTTTTGATACAGCAAAAAAAAATTAAAAACACCTAGCTAAAATTACATGCCAAGACTGATGTGTCAGACCACACTTGGCAAGCTGCCATTAAATATGCACTTTCCATTCAGTGGCTATGACATAATTGTAACATCCAGATAATTCAAATTTGTTGCATCAGCAGACAATATCTAGCTTCAGTTCAGAGTAATGAATTAATGAACTTACCAGACTTTAAAATTTAGTGAATTCTGTTTTCTTTTCCACCAAATATATTTTGATCAATTATATTTTGTGCCATTGTTCTTGTGCCAACCAGATTGTCTCATTTATTCTTCATATCAGTTGTCTTAGTCCAGTATGCTGATCACCATGCAATCTGCCTTGCTTTCCATGTCTTTGATTTATAGTAGATAATACAGTACTGAGCACCATTAGAGAGTATCCAGTTCATCTGTGATGACCACCCACAAACAGAAGCACACCATCAGCATCCTATCTCCTCTCACACAACCATTGCATTGTCATCATCATTTACTGTTTTGGTCATCATCATTTTCACCACCACTACCATCATTGTCATTGTGGGCCTGTCTAGTTGTCTGAATACTTTCTAGTAGTATTCAGAATAGCTAGAAATATCTGCTGAGTTTTCCGTATCTTTGATTTATATTAAGTATATTTTTCATGTGCACAGCTATAACCCAGAATCATTTTATTTTCATATGTTGTCAGATTGTGTTCAAGGCCAGTGGGCAATACAAAACTGCATCAAAGTTTGCAGGTGGTAAAAAGAAGAAGTAACACAGTTTATAGACGAGATGAGATGAGCATCTGTAATGCTTGAAATACCTGCTGACTTATTCAAGGTTCAAGGCATCAGCCTGAACTGAGATTTGTTACTGAATTCTAACTTCCCCAATGCCTCTGGATGTTATCAGTGAATTTCAGACCAGTAGTTAAAATCATTGTGTTCAGATTTCCCTAACTTCATTTTAGACACTAATGAGCTGCAATTCTCTGCCAATCAAAATACATTTGGGCATTTTCCTTCATTGTCAACTCAATGTATAAAATAACTACAGAATTGAAATGATATTTGCTCCTATGTATATTCTAATATTGTGTTTCACATGAATATAAGGAGATATGGCCCTTTCCCAAATCTTATAATGCAAATAGCATGGTGTGCAGCTTATCACCATTCAGCACGCTAGTGTGCAATATATCACCATTCAGCACTCTAATGTGCAATTTATCACCATTCAGCACTTTAGTGTGCAATTTATCACTATTCAGCATTCTAGTGTGCAATTTATCACCATTCAGCACTCTAGTGTGCAATTTATCACCATTCAGCACTCTAGTGTGCAATTTATCACCATTCAGCAGTGTGCAATTCATTGCCCATTTCATGAAGGGGCATATGACATTTTGGGTGTTTTGAGCAGAGACTGCTTTTCAAAAGCCCAAAGTGAGATCGTATGTTCTCATGAAGTGGCATGTCAATGGCTCTAATAGTTTCAGAGATATTAAACATTTGTTGGTTGGGTGTATGTTATAAATTCGAAATTTCATTGAAACTTTAAAACGCAACCCTGACAAACTAGCATATATCACATATGTTCATTCCTGAGTTTGGGAATGAATTTTACACAAACTCCAAGCCACTACCCGTGATATGTTGTGAACTTTGTTATTATATAACAACCTCTGGAAAAGGGCCATGTCTCCCCTTAAAGGGATGTGCACCTCTCTTTTTTTTTATTTGAGTAAGGATTAGATGGGGCACTACAGTATATTTTTATTAGATTTTAGCACTATTCATGCTTCTGTATATCTCTTTATACTCTCATGTATGTACATCTCTTTATACTGTCATGTATTCAGTCACAATTTGAGATGATTTGTCAGATCAGCCTTACCAGCTCATTGTTGATTTGTTTTATGGAAAAATTGTGATTTAAGGCACTTAGCAGGAGGTAGATATAGTATCTAGGGAAAGAAAAGTTAATGTATATTGAAAAGATGATATGCTCTACTCAGTACTGTAAGTTGGAGGGGGGGGGCATAATTCTAGAGTAAATCCAATAAAATAATTATATTTGGCAATCCTTCTTCATTTTGATTTGGCAGTCCTTCATTTTGATAGAGAAGCATACTGTTTCAATAATGTCGAAATAACAAACAGTTGTAACTAGAAATTTGTGTTTCCTTGAGATTTACTGCCTTAAATACACTTTTTTTTGCTTTTCTGTGGGAAGAAATTTTCTTGATAGAAACTTAACTCATGAAATTCATGAAAATGACATCCTTACAAAAAAAACCCAACAAGAACACTCAGGTCTATACAATATTCTCTTTCATATTAAGAGATTGAAGTTACAGTTACATTATCCATCTTGGAGGTCATAATTAGTTCAAAACATGAGTACACATTAGTTGAACTTTAAATCACAGACTAGTTGGATTGAGTGCACCTTACCCGAGAACATAAATACAGAGAAAAGGCAGATAGATATGGGATGGAGTGGAGGGTCAGGGGAGGGAAAACCTTTTAAAGACTTTGACACTACCTCGTCACAAACTCTTGATATACAAACACACCAAGAGAATCAGATATGTCAGGGAAATGATTTTTCTTATCGTGTCTGTGCAATTTGCAGACAAAATCACCTGACTCTTAAAATTCATCCGGTGAACAGGTTTTTGTCAGAATTTCATCATTTGTCCGACTTTTTCCCATCTGTTACTTACATGGGGAATGTTCTTAAAGTTGACCAGAGACTGACCCCATGCTCTTCTTTGTAATTTTTCCAGGAAATCACAGTATTATTGTCCATGTGGACCAGAGATTAAGGTTTGTACACAGGACTTGAAATAACAGTTGCATGCAATGTAAGACTGTTGGGCGGTGTTANTTTCCCTAAGGCATTTTTACTTCTAAACCGACTGACTGTAAATTTGGAATATATCTATCCCATAGAATGTGTTTCAATAAAATGCATCCTTTTTTCTAGATTTAATTCATGTTTTTGAAAAAAAGTCGATTATCTGGTGGAAAATTGAGAAAAATACACATCCGTCAACACACATATTTCAAAAATTTTTTACTGACATTCTATGTTAAATAAACAAAAAACAAATGCATTTTATTATTTTTATAGAGCTATTTTATAAGTGTACAAAATTTGAAATGATCACATTCAAAACTCTAGGAGCCGTAGGCTTTTGAAAATAGCTCATTTTCAACACACGAAATCCAATATGGCGGCGTTGCCATGGCAACTGTACACAAAACAAAAAAAAATTCCACATTTTTCCTCTATTTGACCATGCTGAAACTGAATTTAAAACTTAAAAAGTCCCTAGTTCAAGCATTCACGATTTCACTCCCAGGAGGCGCACCCCCCCTTAANCCTTTTAAAGACTTTGACACTACCTCGTCACAAACTCTTGATATACAAACACACCAAGAGAGTCAGATGTGTCAGGGAAATGTGCAGTTTGCAGACAAAATCACCTGACTCTTAAAATTCATCTGGTGAACAGGTTTTTGTCAGACTTTCATCATTTCTCCGACTTTTTCCCATCTGTTACTTACATGGGGAATGTTCTTAAAGTTGACCAGAGACTGACCCCATGCTCTTCTTTGTAACTTTTCCAGGAAATCACAGTATTATTGTCCATGTGGACCAGAGATTAAGGTTTGTACACAGGACTTGAAATAACAGTTGCATGCAATGTAAGACTGTTGGGCGGTGTTAATTTGCTTTTATCATCATATCAGCCAGACATCAGTGCAGTGGTGCAATCTTGTAATGCAGATTTAATCTAGATATATGATACAGGATTTTCATCTCACAGTGACTGGATGATCCATACATGGCAGAGCAGTTCCTGTTTGTAAAGAAAGACAATACATACATAGCACAATTTTGTGGTTAGTGTTTACCTTCTGTGATGCCAAGTATTTTATTTTGTATTGTCATTTGTATCAGTCATAAATATAATATTAGTCAGATAATTGTTATGAACTTGTAGCATAACATGAGGGAGTTTCTGCCTATAAAGTTAGAGGTTGCTTGTTCTCTGAAAAGTGAAACATAGACTATGTATTGGGATTCTGAAATTATTAAAATGACCAAATTTAACAACAACAAAAAAAAAAACAACAACAAAAAAACAACTTTGAAATTGTTTATTTGATACCATAAGATGAACAGTAGAAATTTTAAGCACAAAAGGAATTTGCCTTCAAAATTTCAGGTCAGCCAGTACACAAGATAGCCGAGTTATGACCGTCAAAAAATTAAGAAAGTTTGATTCTCTTAAAAAGAGAGAATTATTTTTAAGAGGACACAGGCATTTTTCGTCGTTTTGGGGAACATTATCGTTAGATGGTTTTGTATTAGTCTTACTGAAGATGCTTGGAAGCACACAATTCGAATTCCAATATGGTGATAGTACATGTAGTAGTAGTTGTTGTTGTTGCTGCTGTTGATGTTGTTTTTGTTACAATAACCTAGGAGCTTTACATAGCCAATCAAAAATTGACACAAATCATGGCATGAAGATTAGTGCAGATTATTATATTCATATGCAATTAAAATTAAATAATATACATATATTCTGGTGTTTTGTTGCTTTTAACTTTCTGAGTGTCTGTTTGCATATAGATGGGCGTGTTTGCATCCTAAAGACATGTTATGCTCCTTATAGTATACTAAGAAAACTAAACAAAGTTATGCATTTACGAAACTATTTGCGCAACAATTCCTGATGAAGTTTTTTGATTTACTTACTGTATATACATGTACTTTCATTTATTCACTGACAGTTTGGATAAAATAATGCGACCTTTGCCGAAGATGCTGCCTGTGTAAATCAACTTTGTAAAAAAACAGTACTGTATGTTGTGGCTGACAGCTAGAATGAAGGTTTCCTCCCATTACCACCATTAATAGTCAGAAATAAGGATAGACTACATCGTCTTCCATTTCACAAGGGGAGTATACGACATTTGCGAAGTTTTCAGGGGAGTGTTTTGAAGTTTTAATCATGTAGAACTGTAAACTTACGCCCAATCAGTAAATCTTAATATTTAATATCTCAGAAACTACTAGAGATATCGATACGCCTCCTCGTGAAAACATCTCGCTCTGGGCTTTCGGGAAGTATTCTCAGCTTAATACTCCCAAATTGTCGCAATATATCCCTAAGTGAGTTGGGTGACGATATAATTGTGTGAATGGAATGACTGGCGGCCTTGAGTGGGCTGGTGACGTCAGCCAATAAGCATCTATAAAATCCCTTCTCGTCTTCTCGACTCATAAACTTGCCATTACAATGAGGAATGTTCTGGCATCATATGTAGGCTATCTAATAATAATAAAGTTTGTTACCAAAAACTTGTTTAAAAAACAAGAGGTTGCGGGTTCGAATCCCTTCCAATGCGTGTGTGTGTGTGGGGGGGGGGNNNGGGGGGGGAATCAATAGATGGACACTTTGAAGTCATGCCCAGCTTCTTTAGAGTGTCAGGAAGTCAACGGGCCAAGGCGTATCCTTCTCTGAAAATCTTCTGCTCCGAAGTTTAGATCGAAGCACTCCATGACTCCATGTGCTTCGGTTTTTTGTGTTTTTTTTACCGAGGATGAGATCAGTCTATGAAACAAAAGCACTGATAAGGATTCCCTTTCTCATTTAGTAGCCTAACATATAGACCTAGAGAACGCACTGTAAGTTTTTATAGATCTAGATTTGGTCAACACCTCACATCTTTTGAAATACTGTAGGAATTCAGCCGTGCTGCCCATGAATACTAGACGTCCGGTGACTATAGGTGTACTGTAAGCGATATAGATTTAGGCCAGTTACTTCCTTACTACACCTCTCTTTAAATGTATGAAAAATCAGGTATTTCCAGTGACCATGATGAGTAGTTACAAATTATTGCCTGTTTAACAAAAACGCCTAGGGTGTGGATAATCTGCCTTCACGACGTAACTCAGTCGACGTGACTGTAGCGCGTTTTGGTGACGTAGTTGTCTAGACATGACGTAGTTTAGTTGACGCGGAATGTGGAAATCCTTGTCAGCATGTCATGTCTTGATTAAAGGGACAGGGGAAGCTATTTGCTTCACAGCCTAAAAAATCCACAGTATTTTTTCATAAATTTTCAACCCCTTGCCCATTTCCTNAAATTCGAGTTTTCCGTGCTCGACTGTATTTGCTTCACAGCCTAAAAAATCCACAGTATTTTTTCATAAATTTTCAACCCCTTGCCCATTTCCTTCGCCCACGCGCTCCCGAGAAAACGCAGCTTGAAAGTCGGGATTTTCACACCCTGCGGGCCGCCATGACTGGTCGTCCTGTGAGCGCGGGAAAAAGGCTTGACGTCAGAAAGCGAGAGACAAGCTAGTAGTCATTATGCAAAGAGACTTATCCACATGCAATAACTTTCGTTGGCTCTAAATGTTATGCCTTTTTTTTATTTATTGTTGAGAAAAGTCTTTTGTTAAACTGTGTGAACAACTGCCCGCCTTTGATCGCGGTGCTGTAACCTTAGAAAAGGAAGGATAAAATAATATTTGAGAAAAAGGAACATCTGTCTGGCCACTTTTTGAGTCTATTTATTAATGTTTGCACTGCCTCCGTTTTGTTGTCTGCTGTGCAGTTTGGTGAGCTCTCACTGGCCTAAGATTCTGACAATATAAAAAAAAAATTATTTGCTTGAGGAGCACTTTCAGATAATTTAGATGCCGCCACAGTCAAATTTTCTGTGTTTAGGAGCGGCACTAGTTGTGTCACTAGTCATAAATCAATCAAAAGGCTCACAAGAGCAGACGAAAAAAGGGGCAAATCGACGTGAAATTTATTTTGACCATCTTATTTTGGTCAGAGATGACCACGGGAGCATTTTTATAGAATACCCGTGAAAACTTTTGTAGTTTTGAAAAACTTAATCGGTCTTCACTATCAGTATGGGTTGGATGAGCACAATTCCAGGAATGAAGAGAAAGAGGGGAGGGGGTGGATAAGGCAAGGAGCAATAGGGTGGTGGAATAAGAATCTAGGAAAAAACATAGGATAAGAACAAAAAAACTAGACGCTAATAGAGAGAGAGAGAGAGAGACAGAGAGACACAGAGAGAGAGAGAGAGAGAGAGAGAGAGAGAGAGAGAGAGAGAAGCCAAGATGCTTTTATCCCCTGAGTCACTGTTCACTACCTGCCTTCTCGCTTTTTTCCCTTAGCAACTCAGGCTCTCACTTTAAATGTGTAATGTCTTTGCTTCACCCCTGTAATTGTGCCCACCCATCTATCCCCTCCCTCCCCCTCCCCAACTCGTAACTGTTGCTATGCTCAACATGGCATATCCATGCTAACTGCTATGGCCCTTTTCATTTTTCTCTTTGATCGCGGAGACCAGTTCTTTCTTTCCAAAGATTTCACAAGTATTCTCCAAATTATTCCCGTGATCATCTCTGGCCAACATGAGAGTGTCAAACTATTTTCACGTCGACCTGCCAGCTGTTTGACCGGCTCTTCGACGCATGTTGACTGATTTGTGAGTAGTGATGTAGCTAACACCGCCCCTAAGCGCAGAAAACACTGCCTTAGACAATAGTTAGCTGTCAATCAAATCCTATCCTGCTGTGCAACATCTTAACAACCTATGTGCCCCTCAGGTAAATGATAGAGAATGTCAGAACTGTAGACCAATGAGAGCTCATTAAACAATACAAGGGGAAAAACGGCCCAGACAACCATACATAGGCTATGCATACATTAATAAAGCGACTCACTCAGTGCCCAGACAGATGCTTCTTTTATCCAGTATTCATCCTGCCTTTTCTAAGATTACAGCACTGCGATCAAAGTCGAGCACTTGTCCACAAAAGACTTCATGATTATATGTGAAAAAAAAGCACAAAATTTAGCACCAGGGAAAGTTATTGCATATGGATAGTTCTCTTCGCACAACGACTACTAGCTTGCCTCTCGCTTTATGACTTTACGCCTTATTCCCGCGCTGACAGGACGACCAGTTATGGCGGCCCGCGCGGTGTGAAAATCCCGATTTTCAAGCTGCATTTTCTCGGAAGCCCTCGGGCGAAGAAAATGTGTAAGGGGTTGAAAACTTATGAAAAAATATTGTGGATTTTTTAGGCTGTGAAGCAGATAGCTATCCCTGTTCCTTTAAGCCAGACATCTCATGCCGAAGTTAGCTTGCTGAGATGAGAATTAGGTTTCCATTCCACAGTAATCCTTGTTTTTAAAGGGGAAGAATCGCCAGTGCTTTCGATTTACATGTACTTTTGCGCACAAACTCTTATTTTGCTCCCCCCCCCCCCNTCTCTCTCTCTCTCTCTCTCCCTCTCCCTCTCCCTCTTGTTTCCTTCTCTCTATTCCGTCATATTAGTCTCATACACGAGACAACCTTGAACGGTCCACATAACAATTTCTATTATAGTTTGCCACTCTGTTAGTGTAAGCAGAAATTGATCGTCCTTCTTTCTCGCGGAGCGCACAAATTACTGTTTGATAATTTTGTTATTATAGATTTAAAACGTCATTATCTTTTTTTCCTGAGTATTCTGCAACTCGATTCAAACAGCTCACAAGGTCCTCAGAAGACAGGTCGATCTAGACCAACGGTAGACCATAATGAAAACTTATCGACTTTGTCTAAACCCTTTGAAGGCGGCACCTTTACGGAATGATGTTGCCAAGGGCGAGTAAGTCATGCCGCTTTTGATTTTTTTACTGTAAAAATGTTGTTGTCGTTGTTTTTGGCGAGATTCAATTTTTTGCGAAAAGTAGGAAAATGCTTTTCGGGAGGGTCAATTAATGTTCACTAGTCCCGCACGGTTTCACACGTGGATTTAAGGGCATTGTTGTAGAGCAATCTGTCGTAACATATCAATATTATATTTGGCAATCCTCCTTCGTTTTGAAGGAGAAACATATCATAATCGTTAATGTCCAAAAAGCTGGATCCTTTAAGGGTTACTGCCTCCTGTACAAAGTTTTAACTTAATAAACCTTTTGGAAATTGTTTTAACGGTATCTTCTTTCGCGGGAGATAATTTAGCCTGCAAGGCTCAACTCGCAAAATTCGTGAAAATTAGATCCTAACGAAAAAGAACACTTATGCTGCTGTTGTCTTATTATCGTTTTCAACAGTTGTCCATAAATTAACCTGGAATTTTTCTAATTTGTATTGGTCCCTCTTCTCCCACTGCACGCTGCACGCGCCCGTCTTGTCGTGTTCTCCTACGCCTTTCAATTTTTTTCATTTATGTGGCCCCCATGCATGAACTTAATAATGCATGTGATTGAAAAATAATGGATATTGTTAAGAAACAACAAATTAACATCCTTTCAAATATCATGACTGGAAGGATGGTGGAAGCTCATATATTATGTACATGCAAGGGCGTAACGGGGATGATTTTTTTTTTTTTAAGAATTCTATCGCTCATATATATATAGTAGTCAGCGGCTTTTAAAAAGTCAAAAATTTTGTATTTAGCTTCAAATGAGCCAAATCTGGCAACCTTGGTACGGTATAGACTACCAACCTCTCATTCGAAACAAACAAACAAACAAAAAAAAGAACACGGGAAATCGTGACGGAAAGAATCTAAGTGAAAAGAAATAACATAACACCATCAGAGTAGCGAGTACGCAAATATTTGCCACTTTTTAAAAAAGTTTCTTTCTTTGCGTTTCCTTTAGATGCATTTTTTTTTTAGCTTTGAATCTGCGAGACGGTGTATAGGCTCTCAGATAACTGGCGAGGGAAACCAGCTATCGTTAACAAATTCGTATTGCCAGTGCTGGTAAATAGCTTTTAGATGATATAAAACGAAGGTGATGTTTAAATATTTTATAAAACAGTGAAGATTAAATTATTTAACCAATAATTAGACAAATAGATAACATGATGGTAATCTCAGATTCATAGATTACATGGATGCTACGCCTCTGTATGTGTGTGTGTGTGTGTGTATATATAGGGGTGTGGTGCGTGCTGTGCTGTGCTGTGGTGTGGTGTGGTGTGGTGTGGTGTGGTGTGGTGTGGTGTGGTGTGGTATGGTGTAGTATGCCATGATATTTCTCAGAAGGAAGAGTAAGTATATGAGGGAGACGATTTTGTGTAGGTTGCCATGCTCTATTTTCGCAAATCACAACAGAAATTTAAGGTTGATATTTACACAGATTCACGCTTATCCTGTGCGCCCTTGTGGTGCGGGAACCGGACCTGGTCACTCCTAGTGTACTATCAATGCATGATACAGGTATCGGTTTAACTCGTCACGCCTTGCCCAGTAGGGATGAACGAAAGACGAACTAGATCACCCAGTATCAGAGCGGTCTGCCAGCAACTTACATAGCGAGGCAATAACATGGTGAATGATGGTTTACTCAAAATGACGCTGTCAGGCGCTCTCGCGCTAATGAAGGTGTAGCATTAAAAAGTTAATCTGAACCCCATTATACATTTATTTTAAAACAGTCTATGATCTTTGCATCCTACACACAAAGAGAATGGCACAAAATGACAATTTAGATCTATCCCTCTTGAACTTCCACCAGCTGATTCGCCGCCACTGGCTGGACAAAATCAGAGTCCCTTGTTAAATATTTAAGTAATCAATATCACCATGTTCAAAATTACAACCTGACCCTCACCGTCCTTGCACTAACGAGATAAATATTAAAAGGGCAATTCCAGCAGAGTGCCACGTCAGTCAAAACAAATTTACGAAAATCTTTGACTTTACAGCAATTATATTATAATTATATAATATATTATTACATATAATCAGGGGTTAGATCTATTTTTCTGAGTATAAACCGAAACAACTCTTTGTTGTAAAGTCATAATTCTTAAGAACTGGCGTAACTAACGTGGCAGACTGTGGAATTGCCCAATATTGCTGTTTGTCTCGGACACGGGCACTTGGAGGTCAGAATGAAAAACAATAATAAGTGATAGGCTGTTTCGTGCTTTGACCAAGTTTCTTAAGTTCTTATCTTGTAGACTACACTGTTCATCATAAGTAACTCCCACTTGTCCCCACTTCGTACCTTTGGCATGATTTTTTTTTAAAAGCAATAAACGATTGTTTTGGAAACGCACAAAAATATGCTCAGTCTTATAAAACTTTGCGGATCGATGACTGGAAATTAGTGGAGAGGATAAATTTTATCAGGGTATGCAGGGCCAATGCCCTCGTTCTTCCCTGTTGTGTAAAATTTTTTTTTTTTTAAAATTACGTCAAAATTTCTAAGTGGGACCACCCCGCGAGTGTTTCTGTTTTTGGTATTAATGACGGATCAAGATTATAATTATAGAAATTTAACATCAAGATCCATCCAGAATACACGATTATCGGTTTTACAGCGCATCCACGAAGGCGGTTTATCTTATAATAAGACAATAAGGCTCAGGGTCATAACTTACATTCTTCAGACCTCCTACTAGCCCCACCCCTCCCTTATTGCAGTGTGTAAAGGAGGCCAGGAACTTCTTCCATAACATCTGAAGACCGAAAGCGGGGAGTGAGGTGGGGGGAGGGGGGAGGGGAGGAAATCGAAACAACGACCAAATTAAGCTGGACAAGATAATTTCTGTTGAGGTATTGTTCGCTGTAGGGTCACGGGGATTTATATCCAATTTACTCGGCTGGACTACTAGGTACAGAGATGCCAACGTGTTTTCCACTGTTGGCTATGTAAGTTTTTACACCCCTCGCTAACTTATCAAGATGTCCCCATATATATACACTGTACTGAACAAAAAAAGAAACGCATCACAGAATAGGTCAAGGTAAGCCCATTTCCCCCCGTTTTTTTAGGGTCGAAACATATCAAAAGCTATTTTAAAGTCGATAAATATTTATTCTAGGCAAAAAATTATATTCTAAATCCTTCCGGGTATTTTTGAGGGCAAATAATCGAAAATCAGTATTTTTGTTGTCATTCAATAACCGCTTTGAGCTTGACAAAGATTTTTGGTGCTCAAGTTAAGAATATTCCTAGCATTATTTTAATACTTGTAGATTTGAGCTACGACTTTATTTTACCGTTAGGGTAGAACTGGAAATATGCCCCGATTGACAAGGGACCAAAGGAACATTGCCATTGGCAATTTGCAAGCAGGGATGTCAACGAGGGACATTGCACAGCATTTTGGAGTCCACCGAACGACTACAGCAAGGCTGAGAAATCGGTTCCAAGCCATCGGTACGGCTGCAGACCGCCCTCGCTCTGGTCGACCAAGGAGGACAACCCCTGCCCAGGACAGGTTCATTGTGCGGCAGCATGTTGCCGAACCATTCCGGACGGCGACCAGGACTGCTGCCAATTTGCCTCCGGGCAACAGACTGGTTGCACAAACAGTACGGAACCGTCTGCGAGAAGCTGCATTACGGTGTCGCCGACCGGTTGTAGGCGCCATTTTGACGCCCCAACACCGTGCTGCAAGACTCCGATGGGCTAGAATTCATCGCCAATGGGCAAGAAACAATTGGTTGAATGTTTTATTCACCGACGAATCTCGTTTTCAAATGCAACGGTCTGATGGAGGACAAAGGGTGTGGCGGCGAGGAAATGAACGTTTCCGACAGGAGTGCGTCAGGCAGGTGGACAGGTTCGGTGGTGGGGGAGTCATGGTTTGGGCCGGGATCTCGGCCACACGAAGAACAAATCTGTTTCTTGTCAATGGCAATTTGACTGGCCTTCGGTACCGCGATGAAATTTTGCGTCCAATCGTCCGTCCCTTTATTCGTGCGCACGGTGGAATTTTCATGCACGACAATGCACGGCCACATACAGCCAGAGTGAGCACAGACTTTCTCCAGATCCAGGGCATCCCAACTCTCCCTTGGCCCTCCAGATCCCCTGATTTGAATCCCATAGAACACGCATGGGACGAATTGGATAGCAGGCTTAGGGCCCACCCACAACAGCCACAGAACCATGCCCAACTCTTTCAGGCTCTCCAGGCAGAACAGGCCATCCCACAAAGAATCTTCAACAATCTTGTCATGTCCATGGGACGCAGATGCCAAGCAGTGATTGATTCTACAGGTGGCCATACACGCTATTAGGTCCAAAAAACGAAAATTTTGGTTATCTCCCTTGAAAGCATAAAAAAAATAGGACAATTTTTTTCAAAATTTAACACCACTAGCACAAAATCTTTTTCTATAAGCAGACAAAATTTGAAGATCGGACTATATAAAGTTATATATGAAATACGGATGATGCGTTTCTTGTTTGTTCAGTATATTTTGCACACTTATTATTTAATTCTTCCTCCAAATTTTCACTCATAGAAAAATGCCTCAAAGCCTATTAGTTTTTGAGAAAAGTGGCAGCGAATCAGACTACCTTATATTTTACGCCTTTTTACAGAGTAAACAGGATAACCTTACCCAGTTAGCAACAACTGCACAGTTCACATTTGAATGGTAAACCCCTACCGAGTGCACAAAAATATTTGCATCTATCTAAGCCTTTGAAATTCAAATCTAACCCTTTCCTCCCCTCCTCACGTTTTAATGGGGATTTTTAAAACGTGCATCTCCTTATGCCAGGTGCTGTTGTCATCTTCACTTCATACCATTATAATGTGACACTAAAACCACCTGATCTCCGAAAGGGCATACCTGCCTGTACAAACAAACAAAAAAAAAAACTATGATGTAAGTCATGGGCAAAAAAAAAATACGAGCTAAGAAAAACACCCAAAAACTAAGACATCAAAATGTGGCACGACTTTTGACCCGTGAATAAATTGCGGCAATGTTTGGTCCAGTAAATTGAAAATATTAACTGGCGTTTACATGAAGCTTAAGACAGGAGATTATTTTTTTTTGATTAAAAATATAAAGCCACCCTGAACAAAATAACTAACGCCACCACGCAACTTGGTATCGACGAAAAAGGTGAAATGCGAGATTTCATGTGTATAGGTCATTTACACGACAGAGTGCCCTTTGCTATATTATATAGTGGAGCACACTTAAATCGGACACGTTTAGTACGTAAACACGGATGAGTACAGTGTATATTTTGGTCCCTATTAGTCTTCTCTAAGTGTGAGCAGTCGGGAAGTGTGTTTGGGTCACGGGTGAACACTAGGTTCGCACGTGGAAGTTAGGGGCCAGTTCAGGCAGTAGGTATTTAAGAATTAAATTGCTGTGAAGTTAGTGTCCCTGTGGTGTAGTGGTAACACGTTCAGAATTGCAAGCTGAGAGACCCTGGTTCGATCCCCGGCAGGGACAGAAATTTTCTAGTGTAGGTTTTTTCGGCCCTTCTTCTCAAAATTGATCATTCACAGTAATTTGGTAAAATCCCTGGTGACACACTTCCTTAAAATAATATGCAACATCTGAAAAATTATCTGACTGAGCTCACCTTCCTCCCCCCTTAAACATGAGAGAAAGAATACTATACTGGTATTGCCTTTCCACCCGGTTACATAAGGGTACGGCAATGCATTAATATGTATTTCTGTTAGTACGTACACTTTTGGCCGATTCGAAGGTGTGCGCATTATCCGTGCTCCCCTGTAGTATCATAAAGGTACAATTATGAGTGTCAGCTGTGTCAATAATGCCGGAATTGCTAGATTTTTATTCAATTTAAAGAGAACAAAAAAAGACCTAGCTCGTAATCAGGGCGGCATGGCCACCTTCCTAACCAGTAATAACCACTAAAGTGACCTGTAAACTTAATCCTAATAGTTTTCAGATAATGATAATTTCTTAAACGCGCTTTCTTCTCTGAGCTGGGATTAAATGGGTCACTTGTATTAATGAGGAGAGAAGCTGAACTCATATTTTTTTGCTTATTGTAGACCTTCAGCT
The DNA here is from genome assembly GCA_033807755.1 of Ellobium chinense. NCBI lineage: Eukaryota > Metazoa > Mollusca > Gastropoda > Ellobiida > Ellobiidae > Ellobium > Ellobium chinense. The sequence continues at coordinate 261,348 of JAWQUT010000715.1, forward strand.
TCCAGTAATCCAAATGTCAAGTGGCATAGATTTGGCGACAATGAATGGTTTAGATTCTGATTTCCAGAATGATCTACAACTCCAGAAAGCTATTCATTATAGTACAGAGACAAACTATACAAAACCAGAAAAATAAAAGACTCTCGTCCTCTTTGGGAAATCCAAAATTAACGATTGTTTCTGTGCGGAATAGTATGTATGTATGTCATAATCGTTCCAAAGTCACGAACGGCACGCTCTGACATCTCTCACTTGCTCTTGAAAGTAACAGCGGCATCAAGCTCGAAAGCCAGAATCAGATCATGCTGGTGTAAACAGCTGGGAACTGTGCGAAGGCGTGACCGAGCCCTTGAGTTTAGAAGGCGTAGTGGGACTCTGACAAGTGAGCTCCAGAGCACGACAACTAAAAGTAAGCACTAGCGACAACTGTGCAGTAAGGACAAGACAAATGAGCATTAAGGACAAGACAACTGAGCATTAAGGACAAGACAACTGAGCACTAAGGACAAGACAGCTGAGCACTAAGGACAAGACAACTGAGCACTAAGGACAAGACAACTGAGCACTAAGGACAAGACGACTGAGCATTAAGGACGAGACAACTGAGCATTAAGGACAAGACGACTGAGCATTAAGGACAAGACGACTGAGCATTAAGGACAAGACAACTGAGCATTAAGGACAAGACAACTGAGCATTAAGGACAAGACAACTGAGCACTAAGGACAAGATAACTGAGCATTAAGGACAAGACAACTAAGCACTAAGGACAAGACAACTAAGCACTAAGGACAAGACAACTGAGCATTAAGGACAAGATAACTGAGCATTAAGGACAAGACAACTGAGCACTAAGGACAAGACAACTGAGCATTAAGGACAAGACAACTGAGCACTAAGGACAAGACAACTGAGCATTAAGGACAAGACAACTGAGCACTAAGGACAAGACAACTGAGCATTAAGGACAAGACAACTGAGCACTAAGGACAAGACAACTGAGCATTAAGGACAAGACAACTGAGCACTAAGGACAAGACAACTGAGCATTAAGGACAAGACAACTGAGCACTAAGGACAAGACAACTGAGCATTAAGGACAAGACAATTGAGCACTAAGGACAAGACAACTGAGCATTAAGGACAAGACAACTGAGCACTAAGGACAAGACAACTGAGCATTAAGGACGAGACAACTGAGCACTAAGGACAGGACAACTGAGCATTAAGGACAAGACAATTGAGCTCTAAGGACAAGACAATTGAGCACCAACATTTTGTTCATTACTGTTCTCAACCTAAATGTTGAAAGTCGTTCAGTTGTCACCCCCAGCCGTGACAAGTAGTCAAAAACAGTTAAACATACAGTCAGAGTCCTCACAAACTTTCCTCCCCTCACCTCCCCCTCCCCCATTCGCTCCTAAAGGTCAATATTGGTGAAATACTTTGATTCATCGAACACACACACACACACACACACACACACACACACACACACACACACACACACACATCGACATTATTTTAATGCACAGTGACCAAGCATAGTACACTAGCACGTATAATATTGGCAACCAACTACCAGTTATTAAGTCAACATCTTTTTCTTTTAAATCTTAATTGGTGCTCAGTTGGTATATAACTAAGGGCTCAGTTGTTACTGTTCTAAGGGTTTCGGTTCTTACAGTCCAGCTGGGCTCAGCTGTCTTAAGGCCGGCATAATCTGTAATGATGCAGTCGGCTACGTAGCTTGTGACTCACACTTTTAATATAAGACTAGACGGTTAGATAATCTATGATGCATCGTTGTAATCCCCAGTCTAAACGTGTAAACATGCCATGACGCACAGGCGTGTGGGAAAAAATAATATTACGTCATTGGCTGCCACGAGCATCTCTTGGGGTCGAGAGTAATATTATAACTACTACGTCATTGGCTGCCACAAGCATCTCTTGAGTTAGAGAGTAATATTAGAACTATTACGTCATTGGCTGCCCCGAGCATCTTTTGGGTTAAAGATTAATTTTAGAACTATTGCTATGGAGGGGCTAAAATGTGTCTTTATTGAACAGAAACCCAGACCACTACTGTGGGATGTGGGCGAACAACAGACAAAATACATTGGCAAGGGGACAGCACACCATACAGATAATAATAATAAAGATCTAGTCACATAGAGATAGGCTGTGTCTAAGTGATATTCGTGCTATACTACATTCCCGTAAAAGACAGCGCTCGAAAATGGTATGTGTATTTCATCAGTGCGTGCAGTTGTTATATAACCACCACTTCAAATACTCCCCTTTCGCATCCTCCCCCTTCCAAAAATGAATTTAAGAAACCACCAGGGCCACAGGTAACCATCACTGTCGCGACCCCTGGACCTCTGCGGGCCATCTTCGGAAATGTTTGCTGGGGAATCCCCGCAAAATTATAATTATTTCGACCACAAGCAACTTCGGCATGTTCCGCCAAAACTCGGGGTCCCGGAGAACCATTTGTTGTTATTGTTTGTGTACAAAGTCACTAAAGAAAGGACCTGCTTTGAGAAAATCTGGGGATGTACTGGATGCGTTTCACAGGTGAAGTGCGATGGGGCGATTGTAGTGCTACGAAATAGTATAGTATTGCAAAGAATAATCACTTAATTAGAGGTGATGCATCTCAAAACATAATGCACTCAGAAAATTGCACCAGGCGTTTTTAATGACGTCACACACACACACACACACACACACACACACACACACACACACACACACACACAGAGTTATAATTAGGCTATTTTTGGGAAATTCCCAGCGTTGTTGTTTTGTTCTGCTTGATTACTGTGTTCATAATTATTCCAACCCATCCATCTAGCTACCTTTCCCATACATACACACACACACACACTCTCTCAACCCCCCTCCCACTTGACCCTTCCCACGCAAACACATTTCTGATAACATCCCAACATCCAAGTCACTTCTACCTCTCACACATCTCCACGTGCGCTAATGGTCTTTGATGCCGTGCCGGGTCTTCGTGAAGGCTTCGGTCCAGAGAGCTGACAGGATAATTCCATTTTGTTGATAAGCGTGCTGCTCACGGCAGATTCGCCGCAACAATTAGCCTATCCTGCATGACGCAATTATTATCAAAAGTCGTTTAATCGAAAATAACCGTGGGGTCTAATCAATACCGCGGCACTTAGCAGGCACATAAAACAAATAAAAAGCGCGTCGTAAAAGGAGTTCGAGGGCTCCACCCCTTTCTCAGGGCGTTGTAGAATGTCAACACTGGATAAGGGGTGAGGGGGTGGGTTGAGGACCCCCCCCCCCTTTCCACCTAAGTTCCAACCTAGATAATAAAGTATCTTAAGGACTAAGGGACACTGACTACATAACACAACTCATAGCAAATATCAAAGTGATACTGACACTCACTACAGCTATTACGTCTTCGACTACAACAACTGCTACAATTTCTAACAACTATCACAGTTATTGCTGCTTCTACTATCGCTGTTAATGCTACACTGCTACTGTTACGGTTGCTGCTACGACTACTACTATTACTGCTACTGTTACTTATACTATTACTAAGTTTCCTTGTCTTCCATTATTACTACTATTAGTTCTGCTACTTCATCTACAACGACTATCACCAGCACTACTATTAATACTGTATACCACTGTTACTACTACTACTACTACTACTACTGTTACTATTATCACTACTACTACTACCACTACTACTATCACTACTACGACTAGTATTATTTACTACTATTACCACCACGACTACTTCAGCCGCTACTACCGCCACCACTACTACTACTACTACTACCACTACTACTACCATTATTATTACTACTACCAACACTATCACTATTACCACTACCACTTTTACCACTACCACTGCTGCTACTACTACTACTACTTCTACTACTTCTATATTACTACTACTACTACGACTATTATTATTATTTACTACTACTACAATTATTTTTAGTTACTACTACTACCTCTATTACTACTACAGCTACTACTACCACCACCACCACTTTAACAACTACTAATACCACCACCACTACTATTACAACTAATACTTCTATTACTATTATTACTACTACTACTGCTACTACTACTACCACCAATTCTTCTCCCCCTACAACTACTACTGCTACTACTACCAATACTACTACTCCTCCTCTTTCTAATACTACCACTACCACTAATACCTCTACCACTGCGTCTATTACTACTACTACTAATACTACTACTACTACTACCATCCCTACTACTTCTACTACTTCTATTACTACCACCACCACCACCACCACCACTACTACTACTACTATTACTACTACTACTACTACAACAACTACCACTACTATTACTAGTACTACTACCACTTCTACTATTATTACCACAGTAACGATGGTGTGGAAATTCATGCTTATATATATTCTGTCATGTAATGAAAACTAAGATTTTTTTTTTCAAACATATATACCATTCTTCATTCCTTGTTACAGGTAAAATGTACATTTTATAAACTTTTACAACACTGAACTTAAATAATATGATAAGCTCCCTTCCCCCCTTCTTTGTGTGTGTGTGTTGGGTGGGGGGTGGGGATGGGGAAAGGGGCGGGGTTCCATATTCAAATACGCCTCTGATTTTCTCTCAGCATAGACTGCCTGCGTGTAGGAACACGTTACAGCACATTAACAGAAGGTAGACAATTATTCTTGGACAGATTCTGATGACAAAAATATATGATGAGGTTTGTGTGTCTTGTATTCAAACACTCGTCGGCTTTGAAGATTTTACATTATTATCATCCCAACAGAGCAAGTCATTCAGTAACTTTCTCAACTCCTTGAAGGGAATTCAGTACTGCTGATCACTGGCATTCTGACAATACTGTTCACTGCTTTTAAGCTGGTTCCGATTGTGAGCAGTCTGGAAGTGTGTTAGGGTCACGGGTGAACACTAGGCTCGCACGTGGAAGTAGGGATCGATTCAAGCAGTAGGTATTTAAGGATTAAATTGTTGTGAAGTTAGCATCCCTGTAGTGTAGTGGTAGCACGTTCAGACTTGCAAGTTGAGAGACCCTGGTCCGATTCCCGGTGGGGACAGGAAATTTTTAGTATAATTTTTGTTCTGCCCTTCTTCTCAAAATTGATCATTCACAGTAGTTTGGAAAACTCCCTGGTGACCCCACTTCCTTAAAATAATATGTAACATCAGAAAAATTATCAGACTGAACTCACATTCCTCTCCCTTAACCCTCTAAGACCCAAGAGTGAACATATTGTTAGAAAATGTATTGTTACATGTATTGAGTAAAGAGTGCACATGGCTTTGCTTAATGCAATATTAGAGACAAAAGTGTAAAAATCTGAGCACAATTATCATTCTGTGGTCACACAGGCCATATTATACGAGTATAATATGCTAGTTTTTTGAGGACTTCCTTTTATCATATTTAAATATCTTCATGTGCCAAATATGGGACAGTGGGTCCTACGGGGTTAATGAAAAGAAATACCATGTGCCTTGACACCCGGTTACACTGTTATACAGCCATGTGGACTGTGGGACATGTGAATGAGATGCTGGTCCGGCGCGTTCACACTTCCAGCATGACCTCTGCGAGAATCGAATCCACTTCTAAACAAAATCAAGGAGGTTTATCAGACTCGTGTCCATTGATTACCCGTTCACGAGAATTCACATTATTATAACACCGACAGACCAGATCATTCAAGAATATTCTCAATTCCTCAGAGAAGCATGCAGTCCCTTGAAATTTATAGACGCTGAACAAAAACATATTTGATATCTTTCACAATCATAGCCAGTTACCCGTTNTGTGTGTGTGTGTGTGTGTGTGTGTGTGTGTGTGTGTGTTTGTGTGTGTGTGTTTGTTTGTTTGTTTGTGTGTGTGTGTGTCTGTGTGTGTGTCTGTGTGTGTGTCTGTGTGTGTGTACGTACGTACGTACAGAAATGGATTAGAATCCGCGGGGCCTCCCACATGACACTTGAAAGAGAAAGAGAGAGAGAGAGAGAGAGAGAGAGAGAGAGAGAGAGAGAGAGAATAAAAGAGAGAGAGAACGAATATCAATAATTTTCTTAAGAAATTTTGCGTTCCATTAATTTTGCATCAATATTTTTTGCTGGGGGAAGAGGGAGTATAGATAGGGGGAATATGAGTTACCATTCGGAGACGCTCCCACTCTGTGGTGCGGTCACAAAACAAGCACTAGAAATGTCCGTAAACAGGAAATTTGGCCCAGGATGCCCCATTTCAACCAACAGCTTGACAATGCGGGGCCCACAGCAATTGCTACTCGTGTCAGTAGGTTCATTCAGCACCGCCCACCCTCTAAGTATGAAGATGTCAACAGTATATGGCATAAAAGTATGCAATTTTAAATAGTCCCTACAAAATCAGAAAACTGGTCATGTGGAGGGAGGAAAGGGACTGGATTCTAATTTCAAAGGCTTAGATAGGTGCAAATACATGTGTAGACTCAGAATAGATGAGGTTTAGTCACTCAAGTATAAAATTAGTGGTTGTTGCTAGGTAGGTAAGGTTACCCTGTTTATTGAGTGAAAAGGCCTAAAATATTAGGTTATCTGCTTCACTGCCTAAGTTCTCAAACGCTAACTGGTTATGGGGCATTTTTCTTTGTGTCAAAATTTGGAGGGAGAGCTAAACAACATGTTGGAAAGTATTTTGGCACGGGACCCCTGGATAAATTAATGAGAGATATATAAAACCTTATATATCCAATAGTGAAAAAACATTGGCATCTTCATACCTTAAGAAAGAAGTACCCGGACACATAGTGAACTGCTAAAAGTGTTCTAAATCTCTTTCCCTATCTTCTTTTCCAGTTCCAGTCAGCTGTGCTTCAGTTTGGACAGGGTGTAGAAGTTTCCATTTGTGTGTCAGAAAGTGGCAAATTGCAGGGAAAAGCCGTTCTGATCCCTTTCCAGCATTTGTCGAAAGAGGCTCTGAATGACTGGACTAGACTAGAGATATTTTGACCAGTAAACACTGTATTTTCAGTTGAAGTTGTTTGGTTACATCTAGTTTTACTACCCAGTTCCCCCCCCCTCCCCAAATAAATCTCCTGCCAAGCCATGTCTCCCCCCCCTTCCAGTATAGTAAAACAGAAAATAAACTGACTATATTATCTTATATATTATTTACTTCCCAACCCACCCACTCCCAGTTAATGAGAGGTGTAAAACTTAATACAGCCAACAGTGAAAAAAACATTGGCCTCTTCATACCTAGAGGTAACTTATCCAGGGGTGCCAGGCCAAAATACTTTCCAAACATATTGTTTAGCTATTCTTCCAAATTTTAACACAAAGAAAAATGCCCCTAAACCAGTTAGTGTAGCTTTTGAGAACTTAGGCAGTGAAGCAGACAATCTAATATTCTAGGCTTTTTCACTCTGTAAACAGGGTAACCTAACCCACCTAGCAACAATCACAAATTTTATACTACACTTGAGTGGCTAAACCTCATCTATTCTGAGTCTACACATGTATTTGCACCTAATCTAAGTCTTTAAAATATTCAAATCCAACCCCTTTCCCCTCTCCCCATGGTCAGTTTTCTGA
>JAWQUT010000716.1:637-16603 GCA_033807755.1 Ellobium chinense
TCTCTCTCTCTCTCTCTCTCTCTCTCTCTCTCTCTCTCTCTCTCTCTCTCTCTCTCTCTCTCTGTGTGTGTGCTTTTTCGCGACGATACAATTTTTGAGAGATTTGTGAACCGAGTTTCCTGAGAAAAAAAAGATTCCGTTCAAATTGTTAAAATGCTTATTGCTAGTGGAAAAATGTATTGAGCAAGCTTTAACCCATAAGCGAACAGAAATGCCATTATTTTCAGCTACAACTCTTCTTTATTTGGGGCATTATCGACTGTACTATGTTTCTCTGTAAAAAGGAAGAAGGATTGCCAAAATAATGTTGTAGCGGCCGGTCTGCAAATTCCTTCGGATTTCTGTAGAATAAATTCCTCATACCCACATGAGAAAGCTGTCACGTGCAGTTCGTGAAAATAACATTATCGCGAAAAGCCATTGCCGACTTTTAGAGAGAATTAGGTCCAGGTGAATAAAACAAACAAACAAACAAACAAACAAACACACAAAAACCTATACAACAATGTATTCATCTTTTTCCTCCCAGTGAGAGTCAAAAGAAACTATATTCTCACCCCTGCCTAAAGGAAGTTTGTTGTTGTTTTTCTCTCACAGATGAAACAACAAGGGAAAGAAGTCTTTCAAAACTGAACACATCGGTTTCGACACATGCGTAGTGAGACGATATGAGTAGGACAGCGTAGTGAGACGATATGAGTAGGACAGCGTAGTAAGACGATATGAGTAGGACAGCGTAGTGAGACGATATGAGTAGGACAAGCGTAGTAAGACGATATGGGTAGGACAGCGTAGTAAGACGATATGAGTAGGACAGCGTAGTAAGACGATATGGGTAGGACAGCGTAGTAAGACGATATGGGTAGGACAAGCGTAGTAAGACGATATGAGTAGGACAGCGTAGTGAGACGATATGGGTAGGACGGCGTAGTGAGACGATATTATGGGTAGGATAGCAAGGCGCCATCAGGCCATCGCCCAGGAATGACTATGAAAAATGCATGACTTAACCAGACAGTTGGAGCAGAGCTTACCTGACAGAATCAAACTCAGAATGATAATATATATGAAAAAAAGTGACTGACTGACATCATGTTTATTGACTGACATATCAGTTACTCCCAAGTTTGATAAGAAAAATAACTTTCTCGATGAATTTACCCAAGATTCCGACTGACCGATGCAAACTGAAAAATTAATTTCACACTCGTAGATTTCACATGTAAGAAGTTCTAGTGGCCACGGTGACTTTTATTTAAAGGTAGAATGAACAGGTTTATAGTAAAGGAAAATAAAGTTGCCAGATCTCATCTGCACCGTGCAGCATCACTTGAATCTGACAGAATCACAAATGGGGTTAGAGGTCATGTCAGGTTCAGTCTTTTCCTTTATCTTGCCAGATTGTCTGCTCTAAAAACTGTCAAGCCATTGTGCAGTATTTCACGGATGGGTGCGTTAGATCAAGTCTTTTTTTGCTTATCTAACTCCAGAACATTATGGGGTTAAGACAAGACTCGATTACTTCTTCACATTTACAAATTCTCTCATTCTGGTTCTATGGACATCCTCACAACGACAAGGCGATAATATACAAGTCTATATGAACCAGGACTGTCAATCCTTATTTCCCATCACGACATCCGAAAAATTCTGCCAGTATCATCAACATTTTCTAGATAAGGAGGAGAAGGTTTACGGCCACTGTGTACTCTCGTTACGTGCACGATTCCATTAATCAACTATAGGCATGCTGGTCTTTGCCGCTTACCCTAGTTTAAAATGTGCAATGAAATTTTCAGATTCCATCATATCCATTTACTGATGACGTCTTGCAGTGTAAGGTTGCCAAGCGCCATAACTCTTAACAGATAAGCCATCGTCATAAGATAATGTCGTCATCAAGTGTTCCGCTCCTGGAGTGTGAATATATGCTTTTACCCCTGCCTCCCGCCGCTAATCATGTTGATAGAGATGTTGATGACGTCATCTGATCATTTAAACCTTTACTGTCGGTTTGTTTCCATGTCCCGACTGGCTTTAGGAATTGGCTCTGTGAGGGAGGACAAAGAGAAACTGATCAGTTGCAGACGATAATGTACGACGGCGACACTAAAGCTGTTAATACCACCAACGATTGCCATATTATTATGAACAAAACAACAACAACAACAACAACAACAACAACAACAACAACAACAACAACAACACAGGCAACAATAACAAAAAGCATTAATGTCCTCTTCTTTTAGTTTTACGACTACTAAAAAAAAAAGGACCATGATTAATAGACAAGCACTATGTACCTTCCTTCCTTCTAATGTACTTTCCTTCCTTCTTATGTACCTTCCTTCCTTCCTTCTTATGTACCATCCTTCCTTCTTACGTACCTTCCTTCCTTCTTATGTACCTTCCTTCCTTCTTATGTACCTTCCTTCCATTTTACATACTTTCCTTCCTTCTTATGTACTTTCCTTCCTTCTTATGTACCATCCTTCCCTCTTACGTACCTTCCTTCCTTCTTATGTACCTTCCTTCCTTTTTACATACCTTCCTTCCTTCTAATGTACTTTCCTTCCTTTTTATGTACCTTCCTTCCTTCTTATGTACCTTCCTTCCTTCTTATGTACCTTCCTTCCTTCTTATGTACCTTCCTTCCTTCCTTCTTATGTACCTTCCTTCCATTTTACATACCATCCTTCCTTCTTATTTACTTTCCTTCCTTCTTATGTACCATCCTTCCCTCTTACGTACCTTCCTTCCTTCTTATGTACCTTCCTTCCTTTTTACATACCTTCCTTCCTTCTAATGTACTTTCCTTCCTTCTTATGTACCTTCCTTCCTTCTTATGTACCTTCCTTCCTTCTTATGTACTTTCCTTCTTTCTTATGTACCATCCTTCCTTCTTACGTACCTTCCTTCCTTCTTATGTACCTTCCTTCCTTCTTAAATACCTTCCTTCCTTCTAATGTACTTTCCTTCCTTTTTATGTACCTTCCTTCCTTCCTTCTTATGTACTTTCCTTCCTTCTTATGTACCATCCTTCCTTACGTACCTTCCTTCCTTATGTACCTTCCTTCCTTCTTATGTACCTTCCTTCCTTCTTATGTACCTTCCTTCCTTCTTATGTACCTTCCTTCCATCTTATGTACCTTCCTTCCTTTTTACATACCTTCCTTCCTTCTTATGTACTTTCCTTCCTTCTTATGTACCATCCTTCCTTCTTACGTACCTTCCTTCCTTATGTACCTTCCTTCCTTTTTACATACCTTCCTTCCCTCTAATGTACCTTCCTTCCTTCTTATGTACCTTCCTTCCTTCTTATGTACCTTCCTTCCTTCTTATGTACCTTCCTTCCTTTTTACATACCTTCTTTCCTTCTAATGTACCTTCCTTCTCTTTAATGTACCTTCCTTCCTTCTTATGTACCTTCCTTCCTTCTTATGTACCTTCCTTCCATCTTATGTACCTCCCTTCCTTTTTACATACCTTCCTTCCTTCTTATGTACTTTCCTTCCTTCTTATGTACCATCCTTCCTTCTTACGTACCTTCCTTCCTTATGTACCTTCCTTCCTTTTTACATACCTTCCTTCCCTCTAATGTACCTTCCTTCCTTCTTATGTACCTTCCTTCCTTCTTATGTACCTTCCTTCCTTCTTATGTATCTTCCTTCCTTCTTATGTACCTTCCTTCCTTCTTATGTACCTTCCTTCTCTTTAATGTACCTTCCTTCCTTCTTATGTACCTTCCTTCCTTCTAATGTACCTTCCTTCCTTCTAATGTACCTTCCTTCCTTCTTATGTACCTTCCTTCCTTCTCTCATGTCATGGCTATCCACGTGGAGTCACATTTTGTTACCACTACCAACATTTCCAGTCTCAATCGCTCTGAGAGTACCATAAAAAGGTATACCATCATAACATGCCCACTCTCCAGCAATGACTTACGTGTGTTTTTGATGATGATGTAGACCATGCCCAGTGTAAGAACTCCTAGTCCAACCAAAGAGCCAGTGGTCAGAGCTGTAACAATTTCCGTCCAGCTCAGTCGGCTATGGAGGTCAATATAGCTGTAATGGACAAGAGACATACAATGAGTACTACATCCAGGGACCTAAAGCCCATGTAGTCTATGAATTTGAGATATTCAACATGTTATCAATAGATTTAATGAACTTTCAATGTTTTCTAAAAGTTCAGTCGTCACCCTTCGTCCCATTTCATCTATGAGCCATTTCCAAAGCGTGGCAAGACATTTCTGCCAACGTTAGCTAATTTTCCTCACCAATAATCTGAAACGTACACACTGTCTCACAGACTCATCGCTCCTATTGGCAGACAAATTCAACGTATGGATAATTTTAAAAAAAAAAAAGATGGTCAATATTCTGAGAGAGAAATTTGTTTACCCCCCCCCCCCCCCCCCNCTATTCTGATGGTCTTTTATTGTTTCATTTTACGCAAGATCTTTCAGTGCACTTCACGCGTTTTTTTTTCTTTCGGCGACGAGAGTCTGGTCCTAACAGAGTTGCCAGATTTGGCTCTTTGGAAGTAAAATACCAAATTTTTGATTTTTTGAAAGCTTTTGATTCCAAAATGAATGAATGAATGTTTGGTTCTTGGTTAATACCAACGAAGTTCGGTCAAACTGAGGGACTTTCTTTTACAAAATGTACGTGTACTGCTCTAAAACTATTTGGTATTTCACTGAGATTCTGACATAACTGCCTTGTGAACGCGAATCCTATAACGATTTTCATTCGACAATAATTTCTTAAGTTGCTCTAATTTGTGTAAAAAGGCTTATGACAGCTATAAAACCTATGGATATCCAGTACATAGTTCCAAGTAGATTTTCTTGTATTTAGTCAAATCTTGATGCCAGTTGGCCTTTTGCAGATAAGTGTTTTTTTGGGGCCTTTTTTTGTTTACGATGTGGTTCTAGCTCGAAAAAAAAAGTCTGGTCACTCAGGACGGCTGTGAAAACATTCCAAGATTGCAGAGTTCATGATGAATAACAGCTTTGATTTGCTTTGTTTGATGGGAATCACTTCTAAGACGGTTTATCCACTCATTGCTTCTTTTATGCGGAGCAAGAGGAAGAAGATCTTAATACTTCAGTTTTTTAAACATAATAATAATAATAATAATAACAATACATTGCATTTATACAGCGCTCATCCTGTAGATACAGATCAACATTAATTGATGGATTAAAAATGTCTCACTGTAGTGTGTTTGACTAGTATTATTGTTGTTTAATACTGTTGTTGTCATGGGAACTTTATTATTTTACATTGGCACTTTATAACAAGACTAACTCTCCATTTTACAAATGGGCGGGCAGGCAACGCACCAGCGGTGAAGAAATATATAGCGCACCCAAAGGCCATAGACGAATGCATTAGACTCCATGAAAAAGTTGGACCACTGCGGGTGATCGGACCACCCTATTCAAAAATAATTAAACGTTGGACATAAAAGAGACGTGGAGTTTTTGCCGATTTTATCCAGTTAAAACCCAGGCACAAACGTCCTCAACCCGTCCTCAAAATGTGGTTCTTCCATGATCCAGACCAAAGGAGGAGTGGAGAAAGGCAATCTCCCGGTCCATCTTTTTATAATAATAGTAATAAACAACACGGACCGGCTTTGTTGACGATTGGCGAGTAGGGCGGATTGAAAAGATCTATCGGAGATTGTCTTTCGTTGATATACATATTCTTTTTTTTTTAAAGGGTAAATAAAATAAAGAGGACTCATGTGTATAGTTACTTTTCGTGTATATTTCTACGAATTTAGGTGAAAACCGCATGTTTTTTCGTTACGAAGTTCTCAAGAAATCTGTGACACAAATTTGGCTGACGCGTTTTATTAATGTAGATTAGTGACTTGACAGAGGCATGGCAATTTTTTTTTACTTTGCTACGCCTCTCACTACAACTGCTGCTACTATTACTACTACTACTACTACTACTACCACCTCCACTACTACTACTTCTACACTACTACTACTACTACTACTACTACTACTACAACACTACTACTACTACTACTACTACAACTACCACTACAACACTACTACACTACTACTACACTACTACTACTACTACTACTACTACACTACTACGACTACTATTACTACTACTACTACTACTATTACTACACTACTACTACTACTACTACTACTATTAATCCTACTACTGCTATTACTACTACTACTACTACTACTAACACTACTACTACTACTACTACTACTACTACACTACTACTACTACTACTACTATTTATCCTACTACTGCTATTACTACTATTACTACTACTACTACTACTACTACTACTACTACTACTACTACTATTACTTCTACTACTGCTATTACTACTACTACTACTACTACAACAACAACAACAACTACTACTACTACTACTCCTACTACTACTACTACTACTACTGATACTACTACTGATACTACTACTGCTACTACACTACTACTACTACTAGTACTATAATTATTACAACAACTACTATTACTTCTTCTATTATTACTACTACTACTGCTACTACTCCTACTACTACTACACTGCTACTACCCCTACTACTACTACACTACTACTACTACTACTATTACTATTACTACTACTACTACTTCTACTGCTACTACTACTACTACTACTAGTACTCCTACTACTACTACTACTACTACTACTGATACTACTAATGCTACTACACTACTACTACTACTATAATTATTACAACTACTATTACTTTTCCTATTACTACTACTACTGCTACTACTACTGCTACTACTGTAGTTTATTTTTTAGACAGTTTAATGGGCAAGGAAACTTCACCCCAATTTTTGTTCAGATCCTCAGATTTCATAGATATTTAACACAAACCCTAAATTATTAAATTATCAATTTTAATGGGTAACTGGAAAAACAAATATCAGGCTTAGACAACTAGGGGAACATAGATTTAGATTTTAGTCTGGTGCGAGATTCCCTTTCTTCCCTTTGGCGTCATTTCAACATTAATCAAAATAACTCTATTAAATTGGGTTCACTTTGTATAAGTATAGACTAGATCTAGACTACGTCCTGTGCATTCCGGTTGAACAGTGATGTGATGCGAGGTTTGAAAAGAAGATTACCAGAGGACAGCATAAACTGGGACATCAGAAAGATGAAATGGTGGGGCTCCTACTATCCTGAAGTATTATGAGAAAGAAGTTGTCCTAGATGATCCGCTAATCAGGCTGGATCTGTACCTTTCAAGAGTTTACAGTATACTTGGTGTGAAAAAGGACTTCTGTAGGACAAATTATCCGTGATCGTTTTTTACCATTATTAACTACAGATTGCACTACTCCAGTAAGTACTGCATATAATAGTTTCTACTACTACACGCTCTCTCTCTCTCTCTCTCTCTCTCTCTCTCTCTCTCACACACACACACACACACACACACACACACACACACACACACACACACACACACTCGGCGTTCAATCAATATTAAAGAAGAATGTGTAGTAGAGAGTTTGAGACTACCAGGGAAATGACTACCTGTCTACGGTGATAATCTTTGGCATCTTGATACTGTTACTCTCATACTCAGCACCATCCAGGCCCAGCCAACTGACCGTCATCTGGACTTCACTCATGTTCATCGTCATTGTGACGTTCACTACAAACTCGTAAGACAATCCTGGACTTCTCCAGCAGTAACACGGGCTCTTTTGGAGTGGCCAGCAGTGGGTCAGATTCAGGTCACAGAACTACAAGAACACAATGTGACATACACTACCTTCAGAATATGAACTACAACAGCACAATATGACATACACTACTTTCAGAATATATGAACTACAAGAACACAATGTGACATACAATACCTTCAGATATGAACTACAACAGCACAATATGACATACACTATTTTCAGAATATATGAACTACAAGAACACAATGTGACATACACTACTTTCAGAATATATGAACTATAAACAGGCTAAAAACAGGAAATAAATCAGCGTTGATCACAGAATTAAAAGAGCTCAATGTAGCATAATTTAAGACCATAGACCTTCAGAAAAGAAAGTATGATGAAGGTATGTTCAGGACAAAGAACTACAATACAAGAACGTAATGTTGTATAAACTCAGTCCAGATCATGGAACTGTGATAATAATAGGCTATAGCGCCATCGGAATTTTTTAAAAAAATATCTCCGCGCTGGCTGTAAAAGAACCACTGAAAAGTTTGCACACAGATGGGCTAAAACGTTTTCGATTCCCTCAAGATCATATCGCTAGTCTCTGCCATCCAATGAGCGGAGAGTTTAGGTGATTTGTGTGCATACTGTGGGCGGAGCTTAAACTTGAGTTAGAGTTAGACAGTCTAAACTATTTGGGATAAATTGGAAGCAGGATTACCAGACTTGACTCTATAATAGGAGAAAAATAGGTGTTGGGGTTTTTTTAAATGTTCTTGGCTCCTAAATAACGGACTGTCTCTTTTTGGGCTGAAACAGACTATAGGTCAATTCTGACCACTTTCCTTCACAAAAAGGACTTGCACTTCCCTCTGACTGTTTAGCATTTCAAGTGATTAGGCTTCTGTCATAACTGCCCAATGTATATGTATTAGAGAATTATCTCCCTTTCCATGCAACAATAATTTCTTATTATGTTGCTCCAAATAATATGTAGTCTAGATATGGTAATGATAATCCTCAAACCCATGTATACATAGACAGATGGTTGTACATTTTTCGTCATGTGTCAAATCTCTACTCTCAGTAGGCCTTTTCCAGACATGATTTGGCTCTTCTATGGTTCTTTTTCATATGCGGTTTGACTTTGCTCATAAAAGTCTGGCAACCTTGCTTGGAAGTCATCCAATAGCGGTATACATTTACCGTTTCAAATTTGCCTTTGGCACAAATTAACTTCCTGTTACATGTGATCTCCGATGGACCTCACTTATGTCAGCAGAGGACGTGGCAAGAGTCAGAGGAGAATGTAGCAAGACTCAGAGGAGGATGTAGCAAGAGTCAGAGGAGGATGTAGCAAGAGTCAGAGGAGAATGTAGCAAGAGTCAACAGAGGATGTAGCAAGAGGAGGATGTAGCGAGAGTCAGCAGAGGATGTAGCAAGAGTCAGCAGAAGATGTAGCAAGAGTCGGAGGAGAATGTAGCAAGAGTCAACAGAGGATGTAGCAAGAGGAGAATGTAGCAAGAGTCAGTAGATGATGTAGCAAGAGTCAGCAGAAGATGTAGCAAGAGTCAGAGGAGGATGTAGCAAGAGTCAGAGGAGGATGTGGCAAGAGTCAATAGAGGATGTAGCAAGAGTCAACAGAGGATGTGGCAAGAGTCAGCAGAAGATGTAGCAAGAGTCAGAGGAGGATGTGGCAAAGAGTCAGCAGAGGACTGCATGACAGTGAATGGGGCAGAGATATATCTATAGCAATCACCACTGGCAAGTCAGTGCATTGTTTCCCATCACTTCCGTACTAGTCCCAGCTATCTTGGCTTGCCTAGAGATAACAATTTCACTTTGTACAAATTAAATTTCTGATCTATGCGATCTCCGAGTGACGGCCCTATATGTTTCTCTACTTAGGACTAGGAAGAAGACCAAGGTGGCTCCAATGTTGTGACTGTTTCAAGATTGTGACTGTTTCAAGGTTGTGATTGCTCCAACTTGTGACTGTTTCAAGGATGTGATTGCTCCAACTTGCGACTGTTTCAAGGTTGTGATTGCTCCAACTTGCGACTGTTTCAAGGTTGTGATTGTTTCAAGGTTGTGATTGCTCCAACTTGTGACTGTTTCAAGGTTGTGATTGCTCCAACTTGCGACTGTTTTAAGGTTGTTATTGCTCCAACTTGTGACTGTTTCAAGTTTGTGATTGTTCCAACTTGTGACTGTTTCAAGGTTGTGATTGCTCCAACTTGTAACTATTTCAAGGTTGTGATTGCTCCAACTTGTGACTGTTTCAAGGTTGTGATTGCTCCAACTTGCGACTGTTTCAAGGTTGTGATTGTTTCAAGGTTGTGATTGCTCCAACTTGTGACTGTTTCATGGTTGTGATTGCTCCAACTTGTGACTGTTTCAAGGTTGTGANAGATGGCAACACTGAGACAGTGGTTATCCACTTACCTTGTCCTTGAAGACGATGCCTGTCCGGTCGTAGAGGTCAACAGCGAGTGTGTCCAGTGGCCAGTTGGTTAAGTTTATGTTTGTCATGTTGACGGTTCCTCTGAGGACAATGTGCTGCTCGCCTTCATAGGCGATTTGGCGACAGAAGCGACCACACGAGTGAAGAACCAGAGGATTTACGACAGGACCTGTTAGGGAGAATGGTGCTCAATATGTGAACAGGTAAATAGCCTAGACCACATTGACAGGTTTAATATCGGTATCATGAGCCACCGGAGAGCCTGTCAAATATACATGTACAGAATACCCTTGCAAACTGTTGTTTGAATGTGCTCTGATAGTCCACCTTTTATAAGTCCATGGTGCTACTGATAATCCAGTGTGTTTTCTGGTGTTAGCTATAGATGTAAAAAGCTTCGAGCTCTCCAGGGGTGAAGAATAAATGCACTTTATTATTATTATTATTATCATTGTCCATCATAATATTATTGTCTGATAGTCCATTGTGTTGTCTGACAGTTCAACATGTTTTCTGATACTCCACTGTGTTGTTTAATAGTCTGATAGTTCACTATATTCTCGGATAGTCTGCTATGTTTTCTAGATGTTTTCTGTAATGTCTGATGGTCTACTGTGTTAACTAATATCCCAATGTGTTGTGTGGGTAGTTCACTGTATTGTCTGTTAGTCTACTGTGTTGTCTGAAAGTTCACTGTGTTGTCTGAAAGTTCACTGTGTTGTCTGATAGTTCACTGTATTGTCTAATAGTTCACTGTTTTGTCTGATAGTTCATTGTATTGTCTAATAGTTCACTGTGTTGTCTGATAGTTCAGTGTGTTGTATGATAGTTCACTGTGTTGTCTGAAAGTTCACTGTGTTGTCTGATAGTTCACTGTGTTGTCTGATAGTTCACTGTGTTGTCTGATAGTTCACTGTGTTCTCTGAAAGTTCACTGTGTTGTCTGATAGTTCACTGTATTGTCTAATTGTTCACTGTGTTGTCTGATAGTTCACTGTGTTGTCTGATAGTTCATTGTATTGTCTAATAGTTCACTGTGTTGTCTGATAATTCAGTGTATTGTCTGAAAGTTCACTGTGTTGTCTGATAATTTTCTCCTCTACAAGGTCAACCTCTCATCGGCTGGCCAATGAAAATGTGGGAACGACGGCATCTTCCGAAAGCGAGGCATAAATTATGTCTGGCCTTATGTACATCGCTAATAATAGCTAGGTCACGGCCTAGTTTTCAATCGGAGCAAGTCATGCTAATATTTCTTTCGCTCGTTTGTTTCCGGCAAGCGTGACCTAGTTATCTGATTGGATTTCTTCGGTTCGGGTGGCCTCATTTCTGTTTGTACGTAAACAGCAGCATGCAGGTTGGCACGTGAATACCTGACAGGAAGGAGGTGGCCAAGACATTAGCAGCCTAATTTTTCTTTGTGATCCTGAACTGTTGTGATTATCATAATGCCGACAGGAAAAGGAGGCTGAGGAAGTTGGCTCAGTCTATCAGCCGGGCATGTATTGATAAAAATACAGGTTTTTCAGACGTATTTTGTGTGTGAAATTTTCAAACGCATTTTTCTCAAAACTGTACTTTTTAACACATAATTTGAAACTCCATCATAAGTTATGAACGTCTTTGCGAAATTTGGTATATAAGCAGTTTATAGGTGTAACAAAAAGTAACAGAGAGACATTTGGACTTTTTATTTTTCTATCTATTTTTCAGGAAATATGTTGGCAAAGACCAAAAAAATGGGGGAAAATTGATATTCTGATACATACCGATTTTGAAAATTCATGAAATATTTTTTGGTCATTATATCAAAAATAACTCTCTGTTACTTTGTAGACATTGTGTATAAAAATGCATATGTGGAATTTCAGTTGGATTGCATTTCATCTGGAGGAGGAGTTTCCTTTTGAAGTTGACCGTTTTCTAAGTAGAAAATTCAAGATGGCGGTCGTTTCCATAGCAACCATAATAAATTATAAAAAAAAATTGACTGTTTTCCACTACTTTTAACCTGCTGAGTCCAAAAATCAAGGTTAAAATCATGTGGCACCACAGCACTTAGAAAAAGGCCCTCAGGTGGCGCCCCCCCCCCCCCCCCCCCCNCCCCCCCCCCGCCTCCTTAAAGAAGCAGGACCTTATCAGCCAAAAGAAATCGGTATTTGTCAAACTTCTAAAACAGGTGGGAAACTACATTTCAACCCCGTGTATTTTGATAAGCATCTGTATCTAACTGCACGTGAAAACAGCAAGTCATTATATTGTTTCTATTGCCTTTTTTTTTTCGACACTGCGAGCCAGTCTAAGTGGGCAAAAGTAGGATATACAGATTTATCACATCTTACACAAGGGATCAGAGACCATGAATCCTCCAGGACTCACATCAACAATGCGGTAAGGTACAAAACATTTGATACTCTCGGTATTTCATCAGAACTTGACAAGGCACATAAGTTATCAGTTGAATGCTTCAACGCTTGTGTGACGAAAAACCGATACACTTCTGTGTATGATTTGAAGTGTTTTTCCTATTGAAGGTTGGGTGGAGTGGGGTTTGGGGGGNTTGGGGGGTGGGGGGGGGCGCACGAGTAGTTTTGGGGATCACCAGCCGCCACTGCCCAGCTTAATGGTAAAGTTATGGCTTTAGGCACCTTTAAACAGGCCAAATTACTGGTAAAGTTATGGCTTTAGGCACCTTTAAACAGACCAAATTACTGGTAAAATTATGGCTTTAGGCACCTTTAAACAGGCCAAATTACTGGTAAAGTTATGACTGTAGGCACCTTATATAAACAGGCCAAATTACTGCGTGTGTAGAGAGCTATAAAGCCGCTAATATATAATTTTGCCCTTTTTGGGGGCCCTGCCAGCCAAAATCAAGTTGTAGAAATATGTAAAAAGACCTGTGATCAAGATAAAGCGTCCAATTTGTAAAGTTTCATAGAGATGACAATAAAGTCTTAGGCCTATGTATTAGCACGCGGTCCAAACCAGCCTAATGAAAAACTGGGTAACTATTTATTAATTTTGAAAGAAATTTGTGGAAATCTTTTTGCTTTGATCACTCTTTTTTTTCCTTAAAAGATTGGAGAAAAGAAGGACTTTAACCTCCAAGGAGAATCTATTTCGAAATGACAGTAGAATTTGTATAGTAATACATGTTGTTTATAGTCTAAAGCCGAAGGAATAAACAACAGTAGGTGCCAGTGGCCAGAAATTTCGGTGACGTCAGCAGGGACTGTAACATGTGATCAGTGAGAGACTTTGACGATAGTGTCTTCTCTGACTAGCAACAGGTGGCGCCTCAGAGCAAGTTGTGTTGTGATAATCGAATACATTAAACTACTTACATATTAATGAGTGGTACATAAGAACCATGATAGTACCAGTACTATGTCATTTCATACTTTCTACAGGTTGAATATGGCGCTACTCATTCACACTTTGATCATGTGACTTACACTGATTGGTGAATATCGATGTTCCTTTTCTCAAACCTAATGCTATCTTAGTTCTTTTATTCAAGTTTTCCGAATATAATATATATTATTCCTCTGAATTTTTAGACCCTGGATTACATCACTACCATCTTCCTTTCCTCGAATCAACATAAAGGCTGTTTTGGGCTCTGGGAGGAGGAAGGTTCAAAAAAAAAAGGGGGGGGGTCATTTTTCAAATGTTCTTTCTTATTTGACCTGCTTAGCACTGAAATGTTTAGATATGTAGATATGGTGCAGCTTCCTTTAGACCGGAAGTGGAAGATTGCTACTCGCCAAAGTGCAAAATGGAGAATGGAAGGAGAATTGGATTTTGTTTGTGTACCAAACGTCTTTGAGACTGGTACACCTAAAGAATAGCAGGAAAAATCTTCATCCGTTCAAGTTTGTCCATGTATTAATGTGAGTCTTTCTGTCACCGACTTGCCACTGGTGGGTTCATCTTCCCCTGGATGGAAACAAAAACCATTTGATGATTGCAGAGCTGCTGATAAATATAGCTTGAATTTGCTTTCTTTGTTCGGTGGCAATCATTTCTAAGATGGCTAATCTACTCTTCACGGCTAATCTACTCTTCACGGCTAATCTACTCTTCACGGTTAATCTACTCTTCACGGCTAATCTACTCTTCACAGCTAATCTACTCTTCACGGCTAATCTACTCTTCACGGCTAATCTAGTCCTCACGGCTAATCTACTCTTCACTGCTTCTTTTAAATGGAACAAGAGGAAGAAGACCTGAAGAAATACCTCTGCGCTTTTAAAATGAATATAGAAATCAAAAATGTCTCGCCATATCGTGTATGACTGGTGTCATCGCTGCTTAAGGAGAACTTTTTTTTTATAATACATTAACAGTTTAGAGTGTTAGGAGTAACCTGAATATGCCGGTCTTGACGGAGACATAGCGATTTTTTTTTTTTTTTTATGAACATGTGCATAAGCACTGATAGTTTCTCACAGTCAGCAATCGACGTTTCTAATCTAGATCTAGACTAGTAGAGGAGAAACATATCTGATGCAACCGGAGAAAAAAAAAGCAGCAAATCTAATTTTCAATATTTCTCCATTAATATTATGCCACTTTCCCAACGACCCACGCCGAAAAAAACAACCCAAAACAACGAACATAAATTAATGCCAGATTACAAGAAAAAAAACACCATCCTCGCTACGCCCTGTCGCCAGCAGATTGAATTTGTCGACTACAGTTAAATGGAAAAATATTCGAAAGGATTTTTTATCAATCAATCAATCAATCAATCAATCAATCAATCAATCAATCAATCAATCAATCAATCAGTCAGTCAGTCAGTCAGTCAGTCAGTCAGTCAGTCAGTCAGAGTCAATGAGTCAATTATTTTCATTTATGGAAATAACATTAGACTAGTGCCGATATCTCACGCAAAAATATTTGAATTGAATGAGAACTAAAATTAAAATAATGAGTGCAAAAACATCTTGTTTGTGCCACAAGAAAACCAGCGAATCTTTGAGTCTGCACAAAGTCTGTCTACAACACATCTAGAACATGAAAACAAACTAATCGCGAATTGCTCTCATGAAGTTCAGAAGTTTCTGCACAATTCACAAGACGTGCCAGTATAATAAATAGTTTCTGTTTTTTACCTACAGTTTACCATAAGATTGTGCAGTTTGTGAGTGGACTGTGATTCTTAATGCGTATGAATTTCATTTGTGTCACAACCTTGTCCAACAGGACGGGCGAGATGTATTGACTTCTTGTCTACGAGGTAAAAAGACAATTATTGTATGCGAAATTCCAACTGAGCCCAGACGCACCGACACCAGTGAATGAGATGTATCAATTCAAACACGAGGAAGACGTATTTTGTTCCCAACATTCTCTCTCTCTTTCACCCCCCCCCCCCCCCCCCCCCCCCCCNCCCCTCCTTTTCCCGCTCGCCCCCAACCAACACGGTGAAAAGTTGACAGCTTGAATAATGTCTGCGGTAATACAGAAAGCTGTTATAATATTGCTGGTCTAGTAAGTTGCTATTGTGTTCCATATCTGGAGACTGACCCAGTCTGTGTCCTGATTGTGATTCAGTATGAAACTACACACAGTCAGTTCCAAGGACAAGGGAAGATCAGCTCTCACCGTGCAGTTAGACTATCTGGCCTGGACAAGGGAAAATCAGCTCTCACCGTGCATTTAGACTATCTGGCCTGGACAAGGGAAGATCAGCTCTCACCGTGCAGTTAGACTCTCTGGCCTGGACAAGGGAAAATCAGCTCTCACCGTGCAGTTAGACTATCTGGCCTGGACAAGGGAA
>JAWQUT010000716.1:17585-34970 GCA_033807755.1 Ellobium chinense
TGGACACCAGGTACATGCCGTGGTGGAAAATGGACACCAGGTACATGCCGTGGTGGAAAATGGACACCAGGTACATGCCGTGGTGGAAAATGGACACCAGGTACATGCCGTGGTGGAAAATGGACACCAGGTACATGCCGTGGTGGAAAATGGACACCAGGTACATGCCGTGGTGGAAAATGGACACCAGGTACATGCCGTGGTGGAAAATGGACACCAGGTACATGCCGTGGTGGAAAATGGACACCAGGTACATGCCGTGGTGGAAAATGGACACCAGGTACATGCCGTGGTGGAAAATGGACACCAGGTACATGCCGTGGTGGAAAATGGACACCAGGTACATGTCATGGTGGAAAATGGACACCAGGTGATAACAAAGACACAAGTGGCAGCAGATATAAACCATAGAAACAAGCGGAAACCGGGTAACCATGGGAACAAGCAGATCTCGTGTACATGTCATGGGGACAAGCACTTACCAAGAACATGTGACATCTATCTGGATGTACTTAGACCAAGAACATGTGACATCTATCTGGATGTACTTACACCAAGAACACATGCCATCTATCTGGATGTACTTACACTATTATGACATCTATCAGGATGTCCTTACACTAAGAGCATATGACATCTATCAGGATGTCCTTACACTAAGAGCATATGACATCTATCAGGATGTCCTTACACTAAGAGCATATGACATGTATCAGGATGTCCTTACACTAAGAGCATATGACATCTATCAGGATGTCCCTACACTAAGAGCATATGACATCTATCAGGATGTCCTTACACTAAGAGCATATGACATCTATCTGGATGTCCTTACACTAAGAGCATATGACATCTATCAGGATGTCCTTACACAAAGAACATGTGACATCTATCTGAACTTACACCGAAAAGTAACTTGAAATCCTCAACCCCATCTAGACTAAATCATGTTCTAATCAGTTGATTTCTCACACTCCATATAAGAGAAAACTAAAGCGGCCAATCTCACTCTAGTTTATAGCACTGTGGCCAATCTCACTTTAGTTCATAGCACGGTGGCCAATCTCACTCTAGTTTATAGCACTGTGGCCAATCTCACTCTAGTTTATAGCACGGTGGCCAATCTCACTCTAGTTCATGGCACTGTGGCCAAGATTGGCCGTCAGGGACAAGGCTGAATCACTCTGTGAATGGTTTATCACGAATTCAACATTTTCTTCTGGCCTTCAGTTGAGGATTTCAGGGTGGGGACCACTTGCGTGAGGGCGGAGATGGGGTGGGGTGGGGAGGGGGGGAGNGGGGGGGATTGAATTACTGTAAGTAACAAGGACTATTTTTTAATATGGAAATGTACGATGCTGGTGGAAATCATTTGTAATAAGCATGTGCTTGGGATACAGGGTAATTATTATTTCGTAAATTAATAAGAGAGTAACGAATTTATAAGTAAATGTTGGGACTTGTGAAATGGATGGTATGATCGCTAGTTTGGTATGACTGGTGTAAATCTAGTTTTCTACATTATGTCACTATTCCCACTGTGACTGGTGTAAATCTAGTTCTCCACATTATGTCACCCACTGTGACTGGTGTAAATCTAGTTCTCCACATTATGTCACTATTCCCACTGTGACTGCTGTAAATCTATATAGTTCTCCACATTACGTCACTATTCTCACTGTGACTGGTGTAAATCTAGTTCTCCACATTATGTCACTATTCTCACTGTGACTGGTGTAAATCTAGTTCTCTACATTATGTCACTATTCTCACTCTGACTGGTGTAAATCTAGTTCTCCACATTATGTCACTATTCTCACTGTGACTGGTGTAAATCTAGTTCTCTACATTATGTCACTATTCCCACCCTGACTGGTGTAAATCTAGTTCTCCACATTATGTCACTATTCTCACTGTGACTGGTGTAAATCTAGTTCTCTACATGTCACTATTCCCACTGTGGCTGATGTAAATCTATATAGTTCTCCACATTATGTCACTATTCTCACTGTGACTGGTGTAAATCTAGTTCTCCACATGTCACTATTCCCACTGTGGCTGATGTAAATCTATATAGTTCTCCACATTATGTCACTATTCCCACTGTGGCTGATGTAAATCTATATAGTTCTCCACATGTCACTATTCCCACTGTGGCTGATGTAAATCTATATAGTTCTCCACATTATGTCACTATTCTCACTGTGACTGGTGTAAATCTAGTTCTCCACATGTCACTTTCTTCCACTGTGTTATGACTTTAGCTGTTACTTGGTTGAGATCAGTGTGGATGATTGTATGATCAGTTGTATGTACTTCTCTAGTCTAAGAATATCCTCCTATCAAAATTTTCTGGGTTAAAAAAAAATAATTAAAATCCTGGTGTGAAATTTAAAGAGGTATATTATTGGGTGTTGGAATTTATTTATAATCGTTGTTGTTGTTGTTGGTAGTAGTGATAGTGTAGATTGTGTGGGTAAAGAAATAGGAACAACAGATGAATTGAATGATGGACTCATAGACTCACAGGGAGATGAATAAGGGACAATTCTCCAAACTGTTTCCTACATTGCGTTTATTATCAAATCACGAACTTCATGTATTTTGTCTTCACTGTCACCTACCAAATATATAAAGATCGTAATACTAGTGCAGATAATGCCTTTGATAAATATCGAATGTTTCACAGAAATAATAGTTCTACAGTTTATTTGAAACTGCTAACAGCTAAACAAATAATGACTCTACAAATAAGAAAGGAAAAATAAATAATGTCAACATGTAGGAGAAAACAAAAGTAACAAATGTTTCAAATGTTACAACAAATAAATATGAAAAAGTATCAGTATAATTTGGAAATAAAAACATCAAAGTCAGTTCCTCCATATTCACCCATAGTTTCACTTTGCACTCATAAAAATTAGTAAAGAGACATACAGTGTAGCTCTTTGATGTATGAAAAGACAAAAATCCATTCTAAAATGTATCACAATATTGTAATAAAAAAGTAGATACTGTACAATGTTAGGCAGCTTTGATTATCTGTGTATATAAAGACAGCTGTGATCTGCAGCCAGTCAAAATAGTGCTTGTGTCTTACTGTGTATATAAAGACAGCTGTGATCTGCAGCCAGTCAAAATAGTGCTTGTGTCTTATTGTGTATATAAAGACAGCTGTGATCTGCAGCCAGTCAAAATAGTGCTTGTGTCTTACTGTTTCCAGCAACTGGTTTCTATTTTCTTCTTTCATCTCTGGGAGAAGCTGTTGATCTAACCCATATTACTTTTACAATTTTTTTCTGCAGTGAAATGAGCTCAACTCCATGCAATATCCAAGTCTCTGAGAAAATTGAAGAAGAATTTTACACCACACAAGTCATACAATTTTCCATGTAGAACTATTATCTTCAAATTTATCATTATATTGTAGAATTAATAGTTTTTATATGGGAATGCATCATAATTTTGGCAACCAACAACAAATATCTCTGTTCCTCATTAAGCTTCATTTTGACTTGCTGAAAGAGAATTCTGTACTCAGAATCATATTGCCAAATGTTTATAAAACTATTTTTGGACATAGCTCCAGCACTGTTCTTATATATGTTATGTAATAAACACAATATGTTCATAATCTTTCAACACTTTGGTATGTGCTGTGGCCTGTAAGAAGTTAGAAAGATGTTTGAATGTGCCTGGTCAATGTAAGTTATTAGTCCCATGCTCTTGTAGGCCAGAAAAATAGAGATGCTGGCTGAAAGTGCTGTCACTGGTCAGAAAGGTAAGACTGACCATCCCTACACTTTGTATGACAAGAAATTCTGGTGAAAATGATCTAGTTTTTGTTTTTTGTTGGGAAATGGTACAGAAATATCCAGATTAAAGAAGATTTAACATTTGTGCCTTCTACCCAGAAAGCAAAGTAGATTCAAAGCTGTGAAAAACTCAACAAAAAAAAAAAAATGACCAACAATGGACCAACAATGTCCGAGGGAACAATACGCTTCTAAGACAAACCAAAACATAGTATAAAGAGACAAAACAAAATGTTTATAATGAATGGACGGAGCAGAAATGTTGACTGTATAGAGAAATATAGAATAATAATATGCTTATATAGACTAGGTAAAAAGATATTTACACCTGTGACTATGATATAAATAATGAGGGGAGGTAACTCAAAATACTGAGGAGAGACTACTTAGAAACTAGACGGACTGAGGAAATGTGCTGAAATTAAGAAGATATGAAAATCCAGCAAAACATCCTTCCTCTCAAGCAGGTTGTTTGACAGTAAACTTGTGTGGCTTTGTTGACAGTAAACTTGTGTAGTTATGTTGACAGTAAACTTGTGTAGTTATATTGATAGTAAACTTGTGTAGTTATGTTGACAGTAAACTTGTGTAGCTTTGTTGACAGTAAACTTGTGTAGTTATGTTGATAGTAAACTTGTGTAGTTATGTTGATAGTAAACTTGTGCAGCTATGTTGATAGTAAACTTGTGTAGCTAAGTAACCATGCGTAGATGTATTATTAAACAGAAGATATGTTTTCCAGTCATGAAATTGGACAGTCACAGCTTCAAAATAACTGCTACAACTCACATGAATTCTCTGTCCAGACTCGTTAGCTGATTCTTCCCTTTGTATGGCAGGCATTGTGTCATAGTGTAATGTTTTCCATATAGATTATGATATTAAAAACACAAAGAAACAAAATGCTATTCTGTTTTCAGGGAAGGCAAAATACTGAAAACTTTTGGAAAAACCAAAACTCAGACCTAAATAAACTAGCCATTTAACAAAGCATACAAGGAGAAAATTTTTGTAAAAAATGACAAAGCAGTGCTGCCCTGTTAAATAGAGATCCATATTGTCCGTCTTCACTTAGGACCGGCGACATTTCTGTATGACGTATAGGACCGGCGACATTTCTGTATGACGTATAGTCAGCCTTATATGTTATCACCATCAATATGTTATCTTGGTCTCCAACTGGCTGCTCTCATTCCTCGCATGTCGTAACTGCTAAATAAAAACTTTACCCAGGAACTTGATAGGACACAAATCGAATTTTGCCTCATTTAAACTCCGCTGACTTCCAACTGAAAACATAAATCCCAAAACAATTGCAGAACTCAAAGATTCAGCAAAATTCATCCATTCTTTCAAGCTATAAAACAAATGTAAAGGCACAGACGTGAAGTACTGTAAGACCTTGTCAAGTCTGAAAGAGTTAAATCCAGCATATTTGTATGTGTTCTACAAGTTTTGACACCTTAGCTTTTGGGGACGAATCAGATGACATAATCAGGTATGTTTTAAATGAATTGGATTTGGTGGTCAATCCCAAATCTTAAGGCATTGGTAGGAATGTCACGTACAAGTTGATAGCAGAAGAAAGCTGCAGAAATACAAATTAGCCTATGGTTATCATTATCATTTGGCACATTGACAGTTCTCCTGTGACAGATCTGGCCGTAATCAACACTAAAGTGACTGAAACCTTCAAACTACTTGCTGCCCTCACACCCTGGAATTTCACACAAATTTTATATCAAAACTCTCTCTCTCTCTCTCTCTCTCTCTCTCTCTGTGTGTGTGTGTGTGTGTGTGTGTGTGTGTGTGTGTGTGTGTGTGTGTGTGTGTGTGTGTGTGTGAGAGAGAGAGAGAGAGAGAGAGAGAGAGAGAGAGAGAGAGAGAGAGAGAGAAAATTCAAGAAACCCCAACCCTAATAATATTTCAATTAGATCATTGTTTATCAATTACTGTAATTATTTCTCCACCTCCTCCTCCCCCTCTTCTTCTTCTTCTCTTTCTTCCTCTTCTTTCAATGGACCAGTCTCATGCTGTAATGAGGTGTTGGCTTGATCTAGAAAGAAAGTCAGCCACTCAACTCCATAGCTGTTTTTGAAAGCTGTTCTCTGCAAGTCTGGCCTTCTTAGTCTCTCAAAACTTATGAAAACTGTAGACATTTTATATCTTTATATCAATATGGAGAATTTGTGTCAGAGCTGATTTGTTACAAATGAGACAAAGAGAAAGAGAGAGAGAGAGAGAGAGAGAGAGAGAGACAGAGAGAGAGAGAGAGAGACAGAGAGAAATGTTTGCTTAATCTGGAAAGTATGTTAAGACTTGTTTTCTCAAAAAAGTATTATGATAGGGGATGTTTTTCATATTACTCCAGGACATAACTGCTGTAAAACAGGAGACAATTCTACTAGGTCTGTAACTATGAGGCCTGAAGTCATAATGTGTGAGCAGTGGGATGTGCGTTATAGTCAAGATGAGTGGATACATGGAAAGTGTAGTAGGGACTGATTTAGGAAAGAGGTATTTAAGGATTAAATTGCTGTGAAGTTAGCGTCCCTGTGGTGTAGGGGTAGCACGTTTAGACTTGCAAACTGAGAGAGCCTGGTTCGATGTCCGGTAGGGACAAGAAATTGTCTAGTGTTGTTTTTTTTTTTGACCCTTCTTCTCAAAATTAATCCTTCACAGTAATTTGGTAAAATTCCAGGTGCACACTTGCCTCAGATAAGATCACACTAAACTAACATTCCTCCCCCTTAACAATAACGAATGCTGGTTACACATAGATATCCTCTAAAGTTAACAGTTATTGTGAGTGATGTTAACATTCAAATATGCTTTACACAGTACCTGAACAATAGAAGGGTGTCTTTTGCCATGTGGCTTTTTCACTGACCAAATTTCTATCTAATAAAGTAGAGAACATTGTGAGAAAGCTGTACCAACAATTAATCTGTAGTCTTTAAACAAACGTCTGGTAGCATCATTTTGCCTGTTCATAAAATCTGAAATGCTCTTATTCAGAATGAAAACTAGTGTATTTGCAAGGGGTGGGGGTGGGGGGGAATAAACTGGGTGAAGTGAAAATTTTATGGAATGTATTTGGGCTTCAGTCTCTTTATGTGCTGGTTCTGGCACAGGCAGTCACTGGTAGTCAGTTGACCAACACTGGTAGTCAATTGACCAACACTGGTAGTCAGTTGACCAACACTGGTAGTCAGTTGACCAACACTGGTAGTCAGTTGACCAACACTGATAGTCAGTTGACCAACACTGGTAGTCAGTTGACCAATACTGGTAGTCAATTGACCAACACTGGTAGTCAGTTGACCAACACTAGTGATCTGCTGACCAACAATGGATTATAACAAGCATGTATCATAACACATATAATATTAAACTAAAATAAGCATCAGTACAAAATACTTGAAATATCTGTCAACATTATATTAAGGTATATGACATGTTGTCAAACATCAGGCAGTAAAATCAATATTGGTTCCAAAAGCAGAAACATTCTGTATATCACAGGTTTAAAATTTCAGATGATCAGAAAGACTAGGTCATTTCTTACAGATTAAGTTTAGAGAAACTTGGTCTTTTCTTACTATCAAAATTAGAGAAAGATGACCTTTTCCTAATGATCAAGATTAGGGTAACTGGGTCTTTTCTTACTAATCAAAATTAAAGGAATATGGTCTTTTCTTACGGACCAAGGAAGGAAAATGTAGGTCTAAATGGAAACAAGTGATGAATGGAAGAGAGAAGCCCATTGGTTGAATTACTCATTAGAGCCAGCTCACTCTAAGTGCTCTCACTGGTTTTTTTTTAAAAAGGTCAAATATTTTTACTGCTCTGCATTACTTACTACTCATGTCAAAGTAACAAGCTTGTTTGTTGTTTCCACATGCACTGGCCCACACATTGCCTGAGAGCCAAGAGTTAGACAATTATCACAGCGAACTCACCTGGTGAGTTTGATAATGTTCTTCAGTCCAGTGGTGTATCCAATCCAAGATATTTTCAAGAACAACTTGGAGGTACAAATATTGATTGGCAACAGATCATATACCAGGACATACCAGACTACAATATCATAGAACAGTATGGGACAAGAAGAATGAAACTGTGGATTTCATAACTTAGAAAAATATATTTGGCTTCAAAGTAACTGAGACAAGAATAAGTTTCCATTTAATATCAAGACTGAATACATGTAAAGAATAACATTGTATTGTTTATTACCTCATTGGTAAATATGTCAAAGTTAAAAGACATCTATAAATAGTATAACAATTAGTCTAGAATATTATATGTACAAGCACAAGAGACCTGATCAACAAAGACGTCAATGAAACCTCCCAGAGCTGTTGTAAGTTGCCTTGATTGTACTGACTATTACATTTCATTTCCTATCACAACATGCTTTACAAAATACATTTGAGGAGGGATCAGAGAGGATTGTCATCTAGAGAAAAATCCATGGCAATATCAGAATGCAGAGAGCTGGGATGAACTAGACACAAAATGTTGTTTCTATCAAATAAGGCTATTACTATTAAATGTTACAATTATTATCACTGGTCAAACAACATTAGATTTCAAATGTAGTGGAGCTGCATTCACCTCATCTTTTGTGGCAACTAGTGATAAAATTTTTTTAACTTTTTCAACACATATTTTACTGATCCAGACTTCACTAGGGAAACTTTCTATACATATAAATACATTTACCTGAACACCAGCACACTAGCTGGAGTATGTCTTCTGCAAGGAATATCAACAAAAACACACTGTGTAGAACA
Organism: Ellobium chinense; assembly: GCA_033807755.1. Taxonomy (NCBI): domain Eukaryota; kingdom Metazoa; phylum Mollusca; class Gastropoda; order Ellobiida; family Ellobiidae; genus Ellobium; species Ellobium chinense. Next base: position 26,200 of record JAWQUT010000716.1, read on the forward strand.
TGAACTTTCACTGTTCATTGATTCTAACTACCTTGCAGACTGAGGCACTAAAGTGAAGAGCCCACACAGACTGAGTGAACAACTCCATGGAGCAGTTTCCAGAGGACACAGGACTTTGGAGATATCACATGTGGTTCAGTGGGAAAAACTGAACTCTTTCAAGGCTAAACAATCTTGTCAGATGTACTCTAGTCTCAGTACAAAGGCTGCAGTGAGTTCCATTGTACAATGTGCAAGTGTAAGCCAGTCACCTCATACAGTTTGATGAAGTAATGGCAGAAAGCCGAGCTGATTCACTCTTCATGTGTTTACTTTGTGTCACTGAGTCCAGATTTTGTACCGTGAAATGCAGTGATAGTGTGCCAGGTTGGAATTTCATAATTTCATCATTATTTCTGTGCTTGCTATTGCAACTTGCAGTTTGAAGACAATCACAACTGTTTTCTCATTGTTCATGTGTTAATGTGCAGACTTCTTGTTGGTGACACCAAATGCAACCTCTGTTGATCACTGATGTAACACATGATACTTTCTGGCTGGCAGCCTGTAAACACAGACTGAAATGATTTCACGCTTGTACTGAGTGTCCAAACCATCCTTTTCATTCTAAGACTCAAAAGAGGATTGGCTAATTATGTCAATACAGCTGGAGTCTTCCTCTTCCAATCCTATTATGAAAAGACTATTTGAGCAGTAATAAAGAGGAAGAGGCAATAGGGATTTGGAGTATGTCTGACACAAGCAGATTCCTGTTACAACTGTCACATTAAAGACAGGTCCGTCCAGTCACAGTGACCGCAAACTGGTCATAAAGCTGGCATCAAGATGTGCTGGGGTTCACATACAAGACCAGAAACATAAATGGAAAGATATTTTTATGTATTCAGTAATTTGAAAAAATACAATAAAAAAAACTAATACATGTTGGAGGAATGGTGCTGATAAGATCTATGAGGTCTGTTTATTCTGCCCCTTACATAATCCATGTCACATTCAACATGAGCTCAACTAGAGGCTTTGAGATTTCATCAATGCATGTCTGGTTACTACAACACTGCACATATGACACCAATGACTCTTGAGAACTAACAAAACCTCATGCCACTACACACACTACTCTTCACTCTATTTCCTCTTCATTCTGAATGATGCACATAGTCTGTCCTGTCCTCTCAAATCCTCTCTGTTCTCCTGGTGTCCCATGATGTGTGGTGCTGTGTGTGGTGCTGTGTGTGGTGCTGTGTGTAGACTATGCTGTTCTTGTGTGGGGCTGTCACAAATGATGTGTGGTGCTGTGTGTGGTGCTGTTGTCTGGTACTGTCTGCAGACTATGCTGTTGACTGAGTGGGGCTGTCACCCTCTCCTCCTTCCGCTCCTGTCAAAGCACTGAGATCATCTTTCTTGTGTCTTCTGTGCTTCTTCTTCTTTCTTGACCTCCTCTGGTCCTCTCTGGGAAACAACGACCAAAACAACAAAAACATAACTTAGCAAGATAGCCTGGTCAGATTCCACTGAATACTTAAAGTAATATATATAGCTATTACAGATATAGATATAGATATGGATATAGATATAGATATAGATATAGATACAGATATAGATATAGATATAGATATAGATATAGATATAGATATAGATATAGAAATAGATATAGCTCTTGTAAAAAATGTTTGACTAGTATTGTGATGCTGTAGTTAGCTTGGGGGTGGGAGAATGAATTCCGGGTAGACTCTCTTTTTTTCTTTTTTTTTTCTTATCTCAACAGCCTCAGCCACAATTTCAACATTTGACCTGGAGCAACATCTATCCTCATTTCCTACATACATATTTTTGTGATACAACACATTATCTCCCAATATAAACTTTTAGCTTCGTCCACCTCCTCAAGTAGCAGTAGAAGTAGAATAAAATCCTGTTAACACAATACTGAAGGGACCAGTTAGGTCTTAACAGATACAAAGAGTTCTGTCTTATCCATTTACAATAATGATATGATAGAAGGAAAAACAATAGAGTTTTCTACCAGAGTTGTGAGTTGAGAGTTTGGAAGTTTTCTTTTAAAACTGCATGGGAATCACCATAATGTTAATGTCACCTGTGATTGATGTAATATTCAACATAATCAATCTCCACATGCCCAACCACCAACTGACAACAGCAGGAAAAACTGTGACAGAAACAGCTTGGATTTTGTTATCTCTGTCACTTTTTCTTCTCTTGGCAGCACAACATTGTCATGTTATTAAACATTTTCTAAAACTTCTTATCAGATCACTGAAAGAATTTAATTATGAATAATAAGGGAGATGTATGGTATATTTTACCATGACCCCTTCCCCCAACCAACTGGTATTAATATGTTTTGTCACATGACCCCTTCCCCCAACCAACTGGTATTAATATGTTTTGTCACATGATGCCCTTCATATGTTTGTAGCAAATGGAAGTTCCCAAATAAATACAAATTCTCCCTGACTATACAAGAGATCTATCTTAAATGTATCCGATTTTAGGCTGGCAAATACAAAATATGAACTCAGTGGAGTTCAGTTCATAAAGTCCCTTTTCAAGTTGGTCCTGGTGTCTCCACACATTTCACTCAATAGTCAATGATCCTTTTGCTGCTGGAAGCAACATGTCTACAAGACTGGTGTCTACAAGATTTTCTCTGGAATGGTTCTCAGTCTTGCCATCACATTCCACATGATATCCTCTCTGCTTTCAAAGTGGGAGCCTTTCAGTGGCATCTTCAATGTTGGGAACAACCAGAAAGTTGGAAGGAGCCATCTCTAGAGAGAAGAGATCTTGGGAAATATGTATAGTACTATGCCTTTCTTTGCCAGGAAACCCTGGATCAGCTGTGAAGATTGAGCTGGGGTGTTGTCATGATGTAGCTGCCAGTTCTGTGAGGCCCACAGGTCATGTCTCTTGCACTGGATGAAGACATTGGAAGATTTCTTGGTAGCGACTCCTTTGTAACTATTTGTCCTTCTGTTGTATCTTCATAATGCACAGTGCGTTGGTAGTCAAAGAAAACAGCCTCACCTTGATTTTGCTCTTCACCTGTCATGTTTTTTGAGGCTTTGCCAGCATTGGATGATGCGATGAGGCACTTTGCTTCTGAGTCATAATGATGCTGCAACATCTCATTGCCACTTATCATAGTATTCAAAAACCAGCATCTCTGTTGGCACTATCAACAGGTCTTGTGAGACCTCACACATTCTGGCAAAACTTGATGCAATATTGCTACCCCACACATCCCATCAACTCAGGCAAAATGAAAATTGGATAAGCACGTAGTACACCACCTCACACACTGACAGTAACTGACACATCCGGCAAGCCCTCCAAAAATCATGAATGTGCATGACGGCCCTTTTTTCCACTATACATTCTCTTGCCTCCCTATCATTTTACTTCCCACTGGAAAAAATACGGTCGGATACTTTTAGACAGATCTCGTATTGTTCCAATAATGATTGGTGTCTTTGTTTAAAAACTTTGTAATACATATTCAGCTGACGGCATAGTGGAATATTACTGAGGACACAGACCTTGGAGAGAAATGCCCACTACTACCCATCCTCCACTTCCTCTCCCACGCACCACTTCCCCTGCCCCCCCTTCCCCCCTACTATGCCACTTCCTAACTCCACATCTATGATAGTGGGAAAGAGCTGCCTAGAAAGACATGGCACTCACTTGTGATAATTGTCCACAGTCTCGTCTTGTCCGTTCAGTGGTGGCAGGTAGTGAGCTCGAGGTCCAGCATTCTCTGGTACAGAACTGTGAGAAAAGAAAAAGATTCCATGACTGTCTCTGTCTCTGTCTATGTGTGCTGGTCTAGATGTGGACATAGTCATGATATGGATGAACTTTTGGATCACTTCACACAGTTTTATAATATTATGATTCCAGTAGAGATGAGGTCTACTGAACGCCTTTACTACCTCATATTTCCTAAGTGCTCATTTCAGCAAATCACCACCAGCTTCCTAACCTCAATGTAGAAATAGTTCATTATAAACCTCTACCTAAAGACAGTTCACTGTAAACGTGTATGTTGAAATAGTACATTATAAACATATACAGTAGAAATAGCTCACTGTTTAGGAAATATAATGTATAGGCATGTCACATACAATAATAGGAGAGATGTTTCTGGAACATATCAGTACATCTTAAAACTGTTTGTAACAAAGAAAATAAATGTAATATGTAGCAAAAGGATTAACTCATTCCTTGCTGGCGTGTTTCATGTGTATCACACAACACTTTCCCACCAATGTACTCAAATACACCGAGCGTGTTTACAGTTTTGTAACGTGCATGAATATGATTATCACATATGAACCTTGAACTACGATGTCTTCCTCATGTCCTCCCATCAGTACCTCCATAGGATCTCAACTACAACATGTCCACCACCCCTTCTCAAACCAACCCCCTCCTCCTCCTCCTCCTCCTCCTCCTCCTCCTCCTCTTTCCAGCAGACAGCCAAGTAACGTACATGATGGCCCCAGGTGTCAAAGGAGCAAGTTTAGTTCTTGGTGTTGGTGTGTAGACTGGGGACTCTTCATCTACATTGATATTGTTACTGTAACGAGGTGTTTTTGGTCTGGGGAGAACAAGAATGATGGAAACAAATCAAATATTGTAGATATAGAAGGTGGTCATTACCAAGTGGCAGTGATTACCAACTCCATTCAGTTTAAACTTGATCTGCTATGTTGAAGAACGTGTGACTTTGTTTCTACCACAGTTTGAGCATCATGGATCTTAATCGCTGTATTAATCTCTTGTTGGAATATGACTGATTGTGGATTTGCTGAAAGGTCAAAGGGCTGTAGACAACTGAATGCTATGGAAAAACTTCACATCCTTGGTTATGAACAGAGAATTAGCCAAGTTCTTATTTGATCAACATACCCTCCTCCATTGTAGTGAAGACCTGTTGGAGCCACCTTTGCACTTTCCTTCTTCTTGGCACATGGACCTGCAGGTAAGTAGATCAGTATCAAGACTGTAGGCACAGTCAGTATAATAACTACAAACTACTCTTCACGCTTCACTCTTCACTCTTCACTCTTCACTCTTCCCATGCTCATGACAATGCAGAAACTACAACAGCAAACTCAAACATGAATACTGTAATACAAAACCTCTACATAAAATCTGAGTTACTCCCATATAAAGTGTTAGCTTATATCAGCTAAGTGGATATGATGCTCTAGATATATGCCCTGTACAAATCAGTTTCCAACCTCCATTTAAATTAAAAGTAAGTGAGTACATATATATGTAAATTTGAGCATATCTAGATATGTGTGATTAGGGACTGTTTACTAACTTGGTGCAGCAACACATCATCATCTATCCAACCCACCTTGCAAGCAACAGAAGATAAGCAGGAGGATGATGATAATGATGAGGATAACGACGATAATGACAATCAGGATGATGGTGGCTGTGCTGAGTCCAGAATCGTCCGTGGAGGCTCCGGTAGCTGTGAAATGTAAGAAGCCATTGTAACTCAACAGTGAGAGAAGCAAAAAAAGAAGGAGTCAGTGTGAGATCACCAGTGGTATCAGGGTGAGATCACCAGTGGTATCAGGGTGAGATCATTAGTGGTATCAGGGTGAGATCACCAGTGGTATCAGGGTGAGATCATTAGTGGTATCAGGGTGAGATCACCCTGTAAAGGAACAGCACAAGAAAGATGGGGAAAGAAGACGAAAGAGTGATGGAAATGATTGGCCAAGACAGTTTCAGTATGTAAGGGAAAGAGGTGGAGATGTAGACAGTGGGGAAAGGACAGACAATGATATTACCTGGAGATTCAACTCCTTCTTGAACTGTGAACTGTCTGGCTGGGTTTAAGGAGTCAATGGTGTTTGTCGCCTGGCAACTATATAGACCATAGTCTGGTGGTGCAGGGGAAGAAGAGGAAACATCAGTATCATGAATTCTTGTTTCGTAAATAGGCCTACTAGTGTGGATTCTGAAATACTGGTGTGGATTATTAAATACTGGTGTAGATGGTTCAAAGGTGATTGTCAGGAACTCTGGATCAATATACAGGTTATATGTTCATTGATCAGTGATCTAGAGTTTCAATATTTCAGTACATGAGGGTAGCCATCTTTGGGAGACAGTGATGAAAGCGTTTAGTATGGTTAATTGTTACTAAAACGTATAGTAACATATAATTTTGTCCAGCATATCAATAAATGTGTATTTACTTCTTTCACATCATGATGTGCATTTCACCTGTCTCAAATTCCATAGTCAGAAGAATAATGGTGGTGGTGGCAGTGGTGATGGTGATGGTGGTGGTAATGGTGGGGGTGGTAGTGGTGGTGGTGGTAGTAGTGGTAGTAGTGGTGGTGGTGATGGTGGTGGTGGTGGTAGTAGTGGTTGTGATGGTGGTGGTGATGATGATGATGGTGGTGGTAGTGGTAGTAGTGGCAGTGATGGTGTATGTAATAGTGGTACTGATGATGGTGGTGATGATGATGGCGATGCCAGCTCACCCGTGTCAACCTGTAGCACCACAGTCAAGGTAGCTGAGGTTGCACCAGGTACAGTGTTTGGACCCTTGTACCACACGTAACTGGTTGGGGCTGGGTTAGCATTGACAAGACATTCCAGAGTTACACTGCTTGGGATCTGGCCATAGACAACTTCACGACCATTACCAACTTGCTGAGGGCCAACTAGAACAAACACAGATTTGAATCTCATGAATATTATGAGATTTAAGTTCAGGTTTCATAAAAATATTTACACAATGCTCTCACTGGATGAGTGAGAGAGACTGAAGGAAGAAATTAAAGAGACAGAAAGACAGTGGAGTGAAAAAATGGAGATAGGTGGACACTCCCCTGCCCAAAAAATTTCTTAACCACACCTTGTGTAAAACTCAAGTATCGTAATAAATATAACTGAGACAGCATTTCTTTACCCTAGGTCATTCTGCTGGCAAATGCTTAAAATGACAAAATTGAGACTCTTCTCTCTGATACAGAATTTAGAAAATATCAAACATAACTGAAGTCATATCAGTATATAAAATGTCAGTGGGTCAGGTAAACTGTCACATTTGCTTCATCCGTAGGCAGTGCATGCTTACATTGTATATTAGGCTTTACGCCAGTTTCATCCATAGGCAGTGCATGCCTACATTGTATATTAGGCTTTACGCCAGTTTTATCCATAGGCAGTGCATGCTTACATTGTATATTAGGTTTTACGCCAGTTTCATCCATAGGCAGTGCATACTTACATTGTATATTAGGCTTTACGCCAGTTTCATCCATAGGCAGTGGATACTTACATTGTATATTAGGCTTTACACCAGTTTCATCCATAGACAGTGGATACTTACATTGTATATTAGGCTTTACACCAGTTTCATCCATAGGCAGTGCATACTTACATTGTATATTAGGCTTTACGCTGGCTGATGAAGTACCAACAGAGTTTGTAACACTGCATCTGTCAAAATATGAAATGCACAAAAAAATTATAATTCATCCTTTTTGGGTACAGCTCTAACCTCTTCTAACAAAAGTTTTATGTTGGTTCTCCCAATAAAATCACTATATTGTGCTTGTGTGATCTTCATGCAAGCGCTTACCTCCCAACAAAATATTTCTCTGAAATTCCAAATGCACTTGATGAGGTAACAAACATTAGATATGAATTTTGTTATACTAAACTGATGTCTTTCAACAGGATTTCACAACTTTCTCACAAACACGTGTGGCAAAGACATGTTCATCTGTCGGATGACTAAAGAGACTGGTCAATCAATCTTGCACATACATATCATCTGTCTAAGATATGAGAGCAGTTTACCTATCCACCCACTATCCCCTCACTATTCCACCCACTATTCACTCACTACTCTACCACTATCCACCCACTATTCCCTCACTATCCCCTCACTATTCCACCCACTATCCACTCACTACTCTACCACTATCCACCCACTATTCCCTCACTATCCACTCACTATCCACATACTATCCACCCACTATTCCCTCACTATTCCACCAACTATCCACTCACTACTCTACCACTATCCACCCACTATCCACATACTATCCACCCCCTATTCCCTCACTATTCCACCCACTATTCACTCACCACTCTACCACTATCCACCCACTATTCCCTCACTATCCCCTCACTATTCCACCCACTATCCACTCACTACTCTACCACTATCCACCCACTATTCCCTCACTATCCACTCAATATCCACATACTATCCACCCACTATTCCCTCACTATTCCACCCACTATCCACTCACTACTCTACCACTATCCACCCACTATTCCCTCACTATCCACTCACTATCCACCCACTATTCCCTCACTATTTCACCAACTATCCACTCACTACTCTACCACTATCCACCCACTATTCCCTCACTATCCACATACTATATACCCACTATCCCCTCACTATTCCACCCACTATCCACTCACTACTCTACCACTATCCCCTCACTATCCACATACTATCCACCCACTATCCCCTCACCATTCCACCCACTATCCACTCACTACTCTACCACTATCCACCCACTATTCCCTCACTATCCACTCACTATTCCACCCACTATCCACTCACTACTCTACCACTATCCACTCACTATCCACTCACTATTCCACCCACTATCCACCCACTATTCCCTCACTACTCTACCACTATCCACTCACTATCCACTCACTATTCACCCACTATTCCCTCACTATTC